>OMNN01010120.1:36477-52751 GCA_900302755.1 Chromis chromis
TTTTGTCTGTGTTTAATCCCCATGTATATCCCCCTGTGCCTGGGGTTTCTGTTTGACAGATAATGGACCTGCATCGTTAATCATCCAAACATCAAATTTCCTTCTCGTTCCAAGCTGTTGGTTTATGTTACACAGCTGTATTTGCTGTTGTGTGGTGGTACCAAACTTTTAACACATCATTTCAGCACCCATAATATTATATTTATCTACCTGGCACTTCATTTTAAGATGTGTTTCAGCAGCTTCACGTTTTCTGTGGATTTACTGACAGCATAATCTGATTGCAGTGTGTTTTGGCTTCTCTTATCAGTTTGGGATTTGCTCTAGAACGATTGAAAGTTTTGCCAAATGCCTCAGGCTAACTGGGCTGGGCGCAGTACGTAGTCGTTTGATATGTTTGTCTTGTACAGGCTCTGCAAGGTCTACAGCGGTGCATACCACTACCATATTTTTTTACATAGTTTTACATAGACTATTGTCTTGGACCACAGGTGCTGCAGGGTGGGAGAAGGGGACAGAACCATGAGGGGCTTTGACTTCTCCTTAATATAGTACATTTAGGTACAGTGGACATCCTTAACTGCATCCTAAACAGTTCACAATCCTCAAATGTAAGTCTGAACAGTTCTTGCTTTTATACATTCAAATTCTTCCAGGCCAGGTTTATTTTGAACATAACCTTCAAAAAAAATCATCTTGTTAGTATTTCATTATGTCAAGTGCAACAGCATTTTAAACCTACACAACTGATGTCACAGGATCAGCCCTATGTTCCCACAACCCAATGGTCCCACAGCCCTATGTTCCCACATTTAAAAGATTTGTTTTTTTCACTGAACATTTTGAAAATTAGGCCCTATGTTCCCACAGCCCTATGTTCCCACATGTCTCACATTTCTAAGACCCCATTTACACGAAGGGAAAATGTAGATATTTCCACACGGTTTGGCCTCTCATTTACACAAAAACCCTGTTTTTATCTTAAGATAATGATTATTTCTCCCAAAAAAATCTTAGAAATGTGGGAACATAGGGCTGTGGGAATATAGGTCTGTGGGAACATATGCATGCTCCCGGTGTCACTACCCTGAAATGATAAGAACATCAATACCGCTCTCACATCTGTATGGTAAATATTTAGCAAGGGACCACTATCTTAGATTTGCATAAAGAATAGAAACAATAGAACACAAATAGCCTGGTTCTCTTCAAAGGTAATCATATCCACCTACTGTAAAAATCACTAATCTCACATTATATCTAGTTCTTGTCTAATCTAATTCCAATCTACACATAGCCAGAAGCAGTTGTTGCTGACCAAGTCACTAGTTCTTGTCTATAAATAGTTTTAGGTGTAAACAAACTGTTCTCATTCAAAAGCAGAAATTTGGTCAAAGCTTGTGTTTCAGAGATACACACAAGGTATCCTTTGGTATCTGTGCCTCCACTGTCAAAATTTGATGTTGATATATGCGCAGGAGTTTTCCAGCTTAAAAGAATCTCATAAAGAAGTTGGAGGGGTGCAGGTGGCGCAAGTCACATGACTTTCACTGAAGAGATGGAGGTTCATGTCCAGTGTTATAACATTATTATTATTTCACTTATTTTAGTTTTATCTTGTCTTGTTTTATCTAAAGACCCCTTCTGGTTAAAAAAGGGGGTATAACTTTGCTAACATGTCTTAATGGTGTGTTTTTTATTTGCTGGAAGACATTATGAGTAAAATGAGCAGTCAATGCCATGGCAGACCAATTCTAATTTGAACGAAGAAGAAGTAACCCTAAGAATTCAATCCTGTCAGCTTGCAGGGTGGGACTTGGTGTATCATTATTCTTCAGAATCTGTTTCCAGTTCAAACATGCATGACAGAGTTACTCTAATATTACAACTTGACATTGTAAGCATAGAGTAGTTTAGAGTAGTCGTAGGGAAGCTGGTGTGCTTGAGCTGCCATATGTTGAGAGGGGTGGGTGGAGAGAGAGGCTGAGACTTTATAGATTTGCACATTCTAGAGGAGGCAATAGTGTAGAGTTACATGTAAGATATTTTAAGGCAGGACTGTAAGGATTGTTTTCATAAAAACAACTTAATATGTAACTTTAACATGCAGAGGTGAGTTTTTAGGGGTTATATCAACCACTGCAGTGTTCAAATGTGACATTAAGGGTGAAGGGCAAAGTGTCTGTATGTTAGGAGGGAGACCACACTTGTATAAATCCTAAATTGTTATTTTCACTCTTTTTTTTAAATAGGTTATACAAAGAAGACATAATGAGTTAACTCTGGAGGTTTAGAAATACTGGTAGGCTAGATTTTGTTACCTTTGGACGGAGCTAGGTTAGCTGCTTCCCCCTACAGTCCCCCTTTTTCCAGGCATGTGTTCAACTAATTTAACCAGCTGCTGGTTTCAGTTACATATTTATTGGACAGAGATAAGAGTGGTATCAATCTTCTCATAAACCGTTCTACAAAATAGAAAATAACAATATTATGCAACATGTTGAGCAGCTCATTTAAGACGTTCTTGGGCAACACTAATTTGCAATAAATTATAGATGCTGTTTATGTGTCAAACCACACTCTAACCATGCTTGCCTTTTCAGAACTTCAGAATAACCACACTCTTTAACACAAACATCTGGTAAAGAGCAGGGCTGAATGTATTGACTGCCATACTTTTTTTTTTTTTTAGATTTCTGTAGTCTTAAAACTGCACAAACTGCATTGATTAGGGATTTAATCAGGGTTAAACGCTATCTGATGACCTTACTAATGATAATTCCTGGATATTTGAATTTAGACCTTTGAATGAGTCTCTAGTGTACACTCATGAGAGATGAGAGTAAGAGATATGTCAATGAAAACGCCTGTATGATGTGATTAGATCAGCATACCAAATGAGCAATTACAAGTGACAGAATGTTGGCTGACCGTCGGACATCTTGAAAAGCTCTATTTTGCCTGCCTGCATTTGAAAATGATCCACTCAGGAGAACATTTTTTGAAAACCTCTATTTTCAGGGGTAGGAAATGTCAGCTTAGTGTGCATGGAAACCCACATCAGAGAGATGTTTTAGATTAATCTGTATTAGTTGACATGACCTGAGGCTGTTTAAGTAAGCCATCACTGAAACATGAGGATCAACAGGGTGTGGATTGGCTGCTCGGGATCTGATTAATTGAGACATTTGACCTCATGACTGCTGACTGACATCTGGCAACCCTCATTCCTGTGTATTGGACTCACTCACCGTAGTCTTTTTTACAGTACTTCTTCATGGTGATCTTCATTTTTCCTTTGGAGGCTTTACAGTGAGATTCACAATCTGAGGATTAGAAGAGAAATGGAGGGTTAACAAATATCCTGTGATTTATAAAATGCCCCCTATAACACCAAAAAATGTGTTTCAGTGTCATCAGGGAGGGCTCCAGCTGGATGGACTTTACATGTGCTCCCTTGTGTGACACTATTTGTGCCCCCGGAGTCTTAAAGATGCCTTCAAAGTGCCACTGTGGAACAGATTAAAGCTTACACAGATCCTCCTGTGTCTGTCAACACACTCCTACTATACGCCTCCCATGTTTTCCATTCCAGCCTGCTCCCTCGTCAGTGTCCTGGCATGCATTGTGTGAGCTCTGAGGGCTGCTGAGGTCACTCGTGCACAAAAGAAGGTCATGGAGGAAAATTAGCCAGAGACCTACCAAAAATTAGCAGGGACCCTTAGCAGCATCTGAGCCACGAGGCAAGAAAGTGAATACTCCAACACTGGGCAAGGCTAAATGTTCTGCAGCCCTCTGACCGGAAAAGCAGCTCACAGTTTTATGATTAATGTCTCAGCAGTGTCCCTTTAACACCATTGAACGTGTACCAGTGTGTGTGCGCCAAAGGTCTGTATCGATGGCCACTCTGTCGCACTGTCACTGCGCCAGGTACCTTTTGTAATGAGGAAGCTGGTGGTGGGACCAGAGGCCAAACTGAAAATTGAAATCATTTGTTCTTTCCACTTTCCACTGACTGACACAAATTGGAACCAGACCATCTCCAAGTGTAGCCCCCCTCCCATTCCACCTCTCCCAGAGCAATAAGCCTTGTGCTTATTTCTGGGGGGGTGGGAAAGCTGGGCTGGTCAGTCTGAAGAGAAAGGAGGGGGCAGTTGAGAGAGAGAGGGGACCTTTCAGCTTGCCTGAATATGGACAAACTTCATTATTTCTTCCAGCCCTCTGTCCAGTCTTCCCCTTTCTTCCCTATTATACTCTGTGTGAATGAGGTTGCCTGGGTAATGATGGAGAAAGAAAAAAACACCCCTCTCCTCCCTCTCAAAAAAAAAAGAAAAAAAAAGAGTGGTTTGGGACGTGGGATGAGGATCGAATTCATGTATGTAGAGAAAGCATTTCTGCTGGAATGCCTGGCTGCTTTCTGGGGTGGCGGGAAAAATAAGAAAAGAGGAAATCCCAAAGTAAATGAATTTGACGAGTCCATATCGAGCATGCCTGATTTCCATGTAAATGAAGTGGTGAGGGCGGGGGGCCTCTTTATCTCCCACTGGCCCCTGGGGGCCTTCATCATACCTCCCTTTGATAGCTGACGTTGCCCATTAGCCCCTTAGTGCGATCGCTGCAGTGGGCCATTACACCCACAGCTCTCATTAAGGTCCAATCTCCTGCTGTGAGGACAAACGCCCCCTTTGTGTGTCTCTGCAGCAGTGCCACGTTCATTCTGCGGGGTGCCTGGGGACCCCACTGCTCCTAATTTGGAGGGTGGTGTCTGTTTGGAGTTTCTGACAGGAATCCAAACTCCACACAGCCTCGGCAGGCACTATAGCAGGAAGTGGGACTCGCAACAAAGCTCAATGAAGTCAGTGGCGCCACTCTTGCCAGACACTGATCGATGATCAGAGGTGACTCAGCCTATTTAAACAAACCTGGATCATGGTGAAAACTAATTAATATAGTATAATTTAAAAAATGCCTAAGCAGTTAAGGAAACATTTTTAGAGTCTGTTTGTTCTTTGGAAAGTACATTTAACAAATAGCCATGCTTGGACAGACCCAGAAATACTGCACATTAAAGGTGCAGGTAAACATCGGTGTGGCACATCATCTAATGTCAGCAGTCCGACATGGAGACTCACGTCTGAGCACATGAACAATCGGGTCAGGCAGGGCTTCACTGCTGGTGCAGCCAGCCTTGATTGAAATACAAACTGGTGCAAATGAAGCATGTAATCAGATTAGGGCTGAAACCCTGGGGAGGCTGCTGGGCAGGCTGGGAATACAGGCAACGAGGCCACAGGGAGCACTGGCAAAATATCTGGAGTTTACATCTGCGACAGGCTGACCTCACTGACGTGTGTTTGGTTGAGGAGTGTGGAAAAACATGCATGTGCTTGAAATACACCTATAATTACATGCATGAAGGAACAGTTAGTTTAGTTTGGTTGCACAATGATTAAAAAATCCCACCCAAAATTAATTAAAATAGCATAACAGAAATAAAAAATGAATGTCAAAAATATACCTTTAATTTGAGCGCTGATTTAAAATCCCCAGCTTTGTTACTCACCAGATGGCTCCTCATAGCTGCTATAAGTTGCTGTCGGAGAGGCAACTGGGATTTCTGTGACAAAGAGAGGAATAGAAGCACATTTCACACTGTCATCATATTGCACTGAGCCCCAAATAAAAAATGATGGTTACATCTATGAGGAAATATCGGAGCTCAATTTCCTCTTCTAAAGGCAGAGTTTCACCCCCGAGCATTGTGAAAAACACTTTTGACACACAGATGTGTTGAAAATTGTGTATCACGCCTCTGAGTTTCTTATTAATGTCCTGCTCCCTACTGATTGTGGTATGTTGTAGGTACAGGGAGCCAAGGCCGCTGGTCTAGTTAAACTCAGAGCTGGCAGGGAGTAAGATATCACAAAAATTTAATATCGTACTATTAAAACCAAAAGACATGATCTCAAAAAGTATACGAGAAACCAAATACATTCTACTTGTCAAGAACCCCATTTCCTCCAACTTTTACACCACATTTGTAACCTTCCCAACAAAATTAAAGGAATCTTGTTCCAGCACATATGCAGGTATCATAGTGGATTCTGGCCAAACATATCACTCCGATTCCTAGTCTTTATACACCCTGTCCAATTTCCACACATGACTTTATCAGAAATGTCAACCCCAGTAACATAGTGGACATTTGTTAGTGTGTACATGTCCTCCCAGAAATCACTGTTATCTTATCTGTTCATGCCAGCCAGCTACTAGACGCTCCTAGCTAAAGCAGCTACTAGTGACCCATCTCTCCTTCTGTGAGGCGTTGGCGTTTATTGCCGAGGGCCTGGAATCTGCCGGCAGTAGATACAGCCAATAAACATATCAGCCATCATTCCCTTGGATTCATTCTGGGGATTTATTGTGAGACGAACCATTAACGGCGTTGAAAGCAAACAAGGCCGTGTTAGTCGAGCCGTAATGGTCTGTTTATCCAGACTCACGTTTAAACAGCCAAATATCTATCCAAAATAATGGAACAAGGGTACAAAAATAACCCAAGATAAGTGTGAGCCAAGGATTCATGCATAACAAACATGTCCTGTCCTTTTCAGGTCCTGTCCATGAGGTACTTAGCACAATTTGCTACTGATTTATGCTGCATATCACAGGTTGGACTGTAGAATTTGTAGAAAGTAACTTGGTCAAAGGCCTTTGAAAGGGCAAAAATCTGTGGTGAAATTAATTCATTTCAAGTGTGCAAAGGTGGCTGTTAAAATTAAAGTACCTCACTATTCCTGATATCACCACCCCAAATTCTGCACTTTATGTCCTGTCATCCTGCTAGACACACCCACATGAGGTTATATGATTAAGCCCTTTTGGCCTGCAAAGCTTGTTTTCCTTCCAACCATTGTACCAAGAACAAAGAGGGAACCGTTGTAAAAAAATAAAAAAGAATGAACTTTCTAACCTAACTCTGTTATTTTATTTAGTTGACATTTCATAGTAATGAGTGTCTCATGGTTGTCATTTGTATTTCATTGCATTGGATTCCTATTTTTAATACCTTGAAGACAATGGACAGAAGATAGATGCGTTAATGTTGCAAGTTAAATAGTGTTAGCCTAATTAACGTTATTCAGTCAGCATTAGTGCTTCAGTTGATCTGCAATTGTGTTGCTTTTGTCTTTATGTATTTGATATCTCCTTTATGAATCACCCCTCCATCCATCGACCTTACCATCTTCATTTATAACAAATAAATTACTGGATTGGCTTTCTGGATCCTGTCTTTAAATGGGCACTCCACAACAGCTGATCTGTTCACTTTTGTTTTTTAAGTTCAACTAGTCCTTACTGATGCAGGGAGCGATGGGAGAGCGGCTCTGCTGGTAGCCCTTGGCACAGCGGTTGCAGGTGATCCCTGTCACTCCGTCCTTGCAGGGGCATTGGCCTGTTGTCTGGTTACATGTTTTCCCTGCTGCTCCGACAGGATGGCAGTCACATGCTATGAAGGGAAACAAGTAAAAAGCACAAGAACATGAAGCTAAATGGTGCAGAAGTAAACAAATTGTGATTTGAAAAATGAAAACGTAAGTGGTTTACAAAACCAGTTGAGAACAAATATCAGCTTACAAATGACTACAGTATGTCTCTGGCTTGTCCTGCTGACTCTACATATTCCATACAATAAAAAAGTATAGCACTAAAACATAGTCAGAAATCATTCACATTAGAGCAGGCTGTGTTTTCCTTCCAGACCATCACAGATGGGGAACTGGGCCTTGCACCAGCATAAAACCTCAATCAAATTACATTGCTCCCCTCCACCCATTATGACCAAAAGATTCTTCTTAAGGTCTGCTCTGGAAGGCACGCAGCACAGTAAATAACTTGATTAATTACAGTATTTCACTCACCGCACAGTGTATGTACAACATTAAATGTATGTGGCTGTGTGTTATGTATGTGTCTGTGCATGAGGGTATGAGCGTCTTTGAGCTTCTCGAGAGCTTTGTGTCCTCTGCTTGGTTGTGATCAGACAGGCTGTGTGCTCTTCAGATTGAGTTTCCTATGTAAAGCCTTTTGGCAAAGAGCTCCTTGCAAATACTGGCTGAATAATGTTGCCCATTAATGGACGAGTGGAACGCACTTCAAAGTCTGTTTAAGCTTTTAGTTGGGAGGATCACACGTTAAATGTGAGAAATTTGTTGTGTGTGTGTGTGTGTGTGCGCTCTGCCAAACTTTCACCATAAAGCCAGTGTTTGAAGTGGAAGCCCAGCCTCCCTATTAGTCCTCCATGTGTTATATGTACCAGCACAGTCATTTGAAATGTACTTGAAGTGGTCCAGTACACGTTGGAGGAGATGCTTATTAAATCTTTCTTTAAGAAGGTCTAACTTCTTTGTTTTTGTTTTACTTGATTTGTATCATAAAAGATTCTGAAATAAAAACTAATGGTGACATTTTTGGGAATGTAGTTCAATTCCTCAGAGAATTCAACACCAGTATGATCTGTACATGAATATGAGGGAAGGCTGTTTAATGGAAACTAAATTACAAGAAAATAATCATTATATAAATCAGCTTAGAGAGAGTTGGTTTGTTTCAGGCTAAACATTTTAACCACCATAGTTTTCTTTTGGATGCTAATGGGTGAATAGATATATCAGTAAAATAAATACTTTGCTTGGGCACATTTATTCTGCGAGCAGCAGTTTTCACAAATATATATAATATATAATATTTCAAAGAGGGAGCAGAACAATAAAATCCAATACATTAAACAGAAATCTCTCTATGAAAAGATTAATGTCACTGTCATGTTTTTGCAGTAAATAGAGAGCTGAAGTGAAACCATAAGTTCTAGGTTCTGTTCCAGAAGTAACAAAACATTCAGGAATCGCTTTGACGTTTGTAACAATTAAAATCCAGGCTTGGAACAGATCCTTTGTCAACACTGAACTGCGAGACTTGCTTCATATGTTCAGATAAGAGTGGTAATTTACCAGAACAAAACATTGCTTATTCTATGATTCTGTTTTAGCAGTCCTTAAAACTGGGATGGACAAAAATCTGGAAAAAACAAACAAACAAAAAAAAAACAACACCAGAATTTGAACCAATCACTCCCTACTCAAAGTCCACTAACCCCTACCTTTGCTGTGGACTTTGTTGCTCTTTATACTGTCTCACATGCTCTGCCTAAACAACCTGTGACTGGCCAAAATCTCCTGTCACAGCTTGATTTTCTAAAGCCTAGAAGGGGAGCCAAGAGGAGGTGCAGAAGTCTAGCTTCCTCTCAGACCACTTGAATTACAATGTTTAAAGGTTAGTAGGGAGTTTTTGCCAAATAATGCAAAAATGCTGCCTACCCCAGCTTTAATGAACAGTTTCCCACAGTTTTGGTCATGTTTAATGCAGTCCGGAGATGAAGATAACAAAAGAGGTGGGAACAGGCTCCATTAAGTGCATTACCTTTCCCCAAAAGAGGTTAAAAACTGCCTTAAGCCAGCATAAAAACTTTTTTGCAAATGGCAGGAAGCTTTTAAAAAATGTGCCATTTCCATTAGATTTCTATACTTCAAAACAAACATAAAAATATGTTATGGAAACTTGGTTTAGTTTAGCATTCTGCTTCCAGATAATGCACTTTCGTTTGCAGGTTCAGACAAGATATAAGATGGAGGCTAGCTGTTTCCCAGTCTTACCAGTCTTTACGCTATGCTACACTATGCTAAGCTAAGCTAAGCTAAGTTGATCTAATTGACTGCTGGCTGTAGCAACACACTTTACCAGAAACACACTGGTATTAAAGTAGTATTCATCTGCTCCTCTAAGTCTCAGCAAGAAAGCAAATATGTACATTTCCCACAAAAGTTTTTTCAAAATCATTTTGGTATAAGAAGCTGCATAGCGAGAATTTTTTGAACTCCAGACTCAACTCAGAAAAGTTTATGAGGCAGTATATTGTCTACTATGTCAGATGTTTTTTTTTCTCAAGAAGCCATAATCACAGGTAGACTTACAGTATTTTCCAACCACTGCCATCTCAGAAGTTCACCCCTAATGCCAAACCACAGCCTTACTGCCTTCACAGGGGGTGTTACAAACTGGAAACATTAATTAATTTGAACCTTCAGTGGGGGGCCTGTGGAGCTGAATGGTTGCTGAGGGGTTTGGGGAGTGCGGTGCACTGAACCATGTACCAGCCTCATCTCTGTGGACTCACCGTGCCTAGTTAAAGGCTTAGACTGCCAAACGTACGAGGGGATTGGAGAAAAAAAACAAACTGTTAGGGGCGGGGGGGCGTGCACTCTGGTTCTCCAAGAGCCATGTTTACACTGCGCTTGATGAGGGGTGAAGTTGTTAATCTGGGAAATAAAGCATGAGGCATTCCACATTGCCACTGGAGATGTAGGCAGTGTATAGAGCAGAAGAGCTATTTTTTTCACTAAACCTCCAACTATTAAGTAAATTGTTGAGAGGACATTTTGTTGAGATGTGGAGCGTTGGGGGGGGGGGAGGAATGGGGAAGGAAAGCAGACTTCCTCCTGGCTGTGTTGGCGCAGCGCTGTATTTCCTGTCCAACAACAGCAGAGTGGGATGGTTGGCTGATTTGAACAATAAATATAGAGGTTTCTAACTGATGTCACATCGCCCTGCTTTTGTCACCTGAGGAGAAAGGCAGCAATCAGACTGTTTGGGTTTGATCCCAGAGCAATGAGCTGGGTATGCGGAGGGATGGGGAGAGGGGCTTGAAGTGTTCACGTTACTGATCCAGCTGTTTGGAAAGACTTTGCAGAGATGTATGGATGTTGCTGCACCATTAGGCGAAGTGAGAACCAACCTGCTCTTAGCTCCAACCCCCTGAACTGAACTACCCCCCAAATATAGCTTGTGAAAATGTTTAGGCTGGCAGAGTGAAACAAGGCTGCAAAGAACCATTTGTCATGTTTTAAGCTAAGTGCAAATGATCTATCAAGCTTGTGTTCAACACAACACTGCCACATGCAGTAAATCGATCCCAGCGCTCTGTTTGAGAGCGATCTCTGACTGTCTGACATAAAAAAGCTTCTGTAAACACATTTGTAGGGCCTGCTTCTCATGCCTTTGCTTTCCTTTCATGCGAGTTGAAGAAGTCAGAGTGAATTAAGAGGGGAGGACTGTTGTGGTATGCAGTAGGAAATATCATGTTGCTGTTCCTATGTTATATAGCCAGCGGTGAACCAAGGCTAGGGGCACCGGAGGATAGGCATCCCCAGACCCTGTCACCTGCCAGTCACAGCTCAGTGGTGGATGTGGCTGAAGACCACAATATGTGCATCTGCCCAATGTTACTCATTTGTCATTAGTATGTGGTAAAAGATTGGAGCGTAAATGCGCAATGGCAGCCAGGTCTATTGTTGTAAAGCTGAAGTACTGCATCATAATTAGAAACATATTAATGGCTGCTTTTCATGAATCTTTCCTATACAAACAAACCTGAACTCCAAAACCAATCCTAAAACTTCTCCCCTTATAACCTTTCAGCTAAATTTAGTACAAATGAGTACAAAACCAAGCACATGGATCTGTCTGCTCTTGTTGGTATAACTTTCTTGCTCTCCCGGCTCTGCCTCCTAAAATATATGTTCCAATACAACTAAACTGCATTCTCAATTACATTTTAGGCATACACTGAACTGTATATAAAAGACTGACATAGCTGAAGAGCGAAGCCAACACAGAAGTGCCTTAGACCTACATTCTTTGTAACGGCCAGCAGGGGGCAGCTGCTCAAGTTGTAAAAGAAATCAGATTGTAGAGAAGTCAATGACAAAATGCAGGTACTTCTCACTTGATTTATTACCTCAGTAAACATTTAACTAATGACTTTCTGGTCTTAATCGCTAGTTTCAGGTCTCCTTCAATACAGTACGATGTTCATGTTGTAAATTATGGGTCGAGTCAGAGTAAAATGGACGATAGAGCCGGGCATGTTTTAGGGCGGAGCTGCCTTGTGATTGACAGGTCCACCGGCCTCAAAATGGCAGTCCACAAACCAATGGTTGCTACATCCATCTTTATAGTCCATGGCTTTAAGAGAACCATATTTTCTCCTGGATTATGTTTGTTTATGGCGTATCACATTACAATGTGTCTAATTACATGTCTTTGCCATTTATTTTATTGCTCTTCACTCCTTTTCAGCCAACCAGTGGAGGGGAGGCTTCAAACATGTTGTGAAGGGATCTATTTCGACCTAAACCATGATATTTTGCTAAACCTAACCAAACAGCAAGTGAAAATGAAAGTTAAGTATACAAAAAGTCGTCCAACACAGGATGTGAACTCTCATCTCCTGAGTGAATTTCCTGTTGTAGACCTATACCTCTACATCCCCTCCAAGCTCCTAATGTGGACTTTGTGGCTCCTTCAGATTGGACGCCTTTCCTACTACGTCATAATCTGTATGTTTGAATATTTTCAAGTGTATTTGAAAAAAAATGTCAAAAACCACCTCAAGCAAACAGTTTTTTTTGTGCAGAATTGAGGATGTTTTTTGTTTTTTATTTTGCCATTTCCATTTACTTTGTCCAATGTCATACTTTAAAATGTAGATAAAATCCCTGGAAACAGCTCTTATCTTACCTTACAGGAAGAAAATATGGTTATTTAAATAAGAATGCAGTTTAGGTGTATAGGAACATAGTTTTTGTGAGATAGGGTTGACTGTACATATTTAGCATATCATGGTTTGTGTGTCTCATATAGGCAGCGGCAGTTATAGGAGCATACATGTATTTTGTGCATCAGTAGGATATTTAGCCAATGAGTGACTGAGTGACAGTGAGTTTGTTTGCTCAGGGCCTCGGAGTCTGTCTTTACTCCCAGAGGTGCTGCGAGACAGAAGGAGCTCAGCTTTTGTCTGCCCACACATTAATCCTTGGCAGCTTGGTCTCAGACCTGACGTATGTGCTCACACCTGTGTGTGTGTTGTTTTTTCTGCCTGTGCACATGTGTATGTGGAAGTATGAATAGAAGAGTGGGACGATTAGCGAGTTGTTTCCACTGCTCTGTTCAGTGGATCAGCTCACACCTCTGTTCTGTTTGTTATGTTTGTCTTGTCAGGGATTCACAGAAGACCTCAAATAGCTGGGGAGCTGCACGGGTCAGTTCACCGACACCTAGACAGGTGGGCGCTAACTTCTCTAAACTTTTTAAAGAATTCCTTTAATACCTGAGTACGATGAATGGAATGGGTATATTGCATTTCTCCAAGCCTGATTTTAGAAGTTAAATATGTTTTTTTTTTTTTTTTTTGGTTAATTCTGCACACATATCTTTCGTCTGTTTTTGGACTTTTTGGAAATTGTAAATACGAAAAAAGTAGAGTTGAAGAGCTCCGCCAGTGAAAATGAAGCTTTTTACCTGATTAACGTGTCCATATTGTGTTTTTTACATGCTGGAAGACACAATAAGTGTGAAATAATAATAATTTAAACTTCCAGAGTTTCATACGTAACAAACCTAAGGAACCAATCCTGTTAACTTGCAGGGTCCGGCTTTCTGTATCATTATCTGAGTCAGTTTCTAGTTCGAACATGTGTGGCAGAATTACTTCTATATCACAACTTGCACTACTTGTGTAGCGTAGAGTAGTTTTACAGTGTTTGAGCAGAGTCATAGGTGAGCTGGTATGCTCGAGCTGCCATATGTGTGGGTGGAATGAGGGGTGGAGACTACGAAAATCCACACATCCACACATTCTGGAGGAAGCAACAGTGTAGAGTTACATCGAGGTAAATTTAAGGGATTTATTGTAATGGAAAACTTCTCAATTGGAGGCCCGAGTAGGAGGTAGTTTTTTTTTTTGTTAGTTTTTTTGTCATTTCCAGTAAAGGGCAGTTTTTTTGTTCTTTCTCATTGTTTCCGAGTGCTTACTCAAAGAAAATCCAAAGGAAACTTTGGATTTGTTGGATTACTCTGTCTAAAGAGGAGGTCAAATCAATGGCTGGAGAAGGACTTCATTATCACTCTATATTCTCTTCCAAGCCACCAGACTCCACTGATAAAACCGGTAATTTCATTTTGCAGAAAACGGGGTTGTTGGTCGACTGCTGCCTCAAACACTTAGATTTCTTCTGTCATTGTGTAACTTTGGTGTTGTAACATGTCAGTTCAGATCTGAAGATAAAGATAAGGTAAAGCAGTAAAATCCTCAAGTATTCTTTTGCCTTTTTCTTCAAACTGGTGATGTGCCGAATACACCGACTCTGAGTAAGTACTTCATACAACCCATCTTCAAAGAAACTAAACTATCCCTTTAAGTTTTATTTATTTTTCTGCTGTTATAGCACCCCTTACTTTTAGCTCTTTAAGGGGTAGGAATTTTTGGTACCAAATGTCCATATTCTATTTTGAACAGCCCCACACAGGCAAGTTTACCAGCTATGGATTGTTAGTCATTACTTAGTCAAGACTGTGAATGCACAGTATGTTTAAAATTGCTGTACAGTCTTTATACTATATACATGTGTTTATGTGAAGCACATTGGATCTCCCCTGGAATGAAATGCACTATAAAAATAAAATTAGCTTTGCTTTTTTCTTTAACTGCTGCCGTGGGAAACAACACCCAGATGTGTGAAGAAAAAGCTGCAGTATCATTACAGTTTATAGTTCCTAAAGACTCAAGAATACTGGCAACTGTGCTCAGTTAAAGTTACAGCATCCAGCCTTTGTTCCATCCTGTTACCTTTGCAAGCTCTGCGGTGAGAGATGGACTTGGTCATGTCCCTGTAGTAACCCTCCTTGCAGTAGTGACAGTGGCGTCCTGCTGTGTTGTGTCGACAGTTGAGACAGACCCCACCACTCCTCCGGCCCGACAGCTTGTACAGCTCCATGTTGAAACGACAGCGACGGGCGTGCAGGTTACAGTGGCAGGCTTGGCAGAGAAAGAGAGAGAGAGAGACATTCATACTTCATACAAGACCTCCGACATTGACATTTTGCAGCTCGGCGAAGCATAATTAGTTTAATACTCAGCTAAGTGGATTTTAAATGTGGTGCTGCCATGTGAAAACAGTTTTTCTGATTTCCATGTTTTCACTTCAGTTCCATGATTACGTCGTCCCCTGTCAGTTGAGAAACTCCAAACCCTCATGAAACCAAATTCAGTGCCATCAAGCTAGAAAACAGCACTGTTTTTCTTAGCTCCTGAAAAGCTGACATTTTTGGAAACATGAGCTCCTTATCTTACAGCGAAGAACTAAACACACAACATTTACAGACCTTCCAATTTGCAGTTGCGGTGCAGAGCCAAATGAAGTCAGCCGAGATCCTGAGAAAACGCATTTACTTGAAAGACAAAGTCTGAATCTGCTGGTATGAGTTTGTCAAATTAAGACAACGGGTGAAACAGATGGCGTGTCTTGGCCTGCTTTGGTCTGGCCTGAGAATAATGAAGCCTCTAAAAGAAACGTCCTGGTTCAGGCTCTCTTTAGCTTGGCCACCTGTTTGTGAATTTAACCTCTGAACCCCGGTGATGTCAGGCAGGAAAACTTTCTTCCGCCCAGACACACATCTGAAGGACTTCGTGTTCTGTGACTGAATGTCACTGCTGTTTTGACTTATTAAGACTGACCCCTGAAGTTCATATTCCTCATTCACAAATATATAAAAAATAGTTTAAATTGTAAAGTGAATTGCCATATGAATGATTTAGTGCAACTATTTTCAAAATTACATTATTTTTTATTTAATTGCAGACTTTTTCCCCCAGAAAGTCACCATTTCCCTAACCTTTCACTGCACTACTCTTTTAAGTTAGCACGCTGAGCAAATGTCATTAAATTTAGCCAGTTAGCTCCTGTTAGCTAGGTAGCATCTGCAGTCCTGTATTGAAAAGTAATTAAAAGGAGATGGTAGTTTTTGTGTCTGTGTGCTGTTTGTTTGCATTGAAGAAGATTTGAGTTGTGATTTATTTTCTTAGAATTGTGACTTTTTGTGACTCAAAATTCTTCTTTTTTTTTTAAAGTCATACTTCTGAGGAAGAAGTCTGAATTTTTAAAGTCAGAATTCTTAGAAAAAAGTCTGAATTTGTAGTTTAAAATTTGAATTCAAATGTCAAAATTCTGTGCTAAAAAAATTCTGAGAAAATTCTTAGTTTAAAGTCAGAATTCTTAGTTTAAACTCAAAGTGTAAAAAAGTCAGATTTCTGAGAAAAAGTCTGAATTCATAGTTATAATTCAAAACTCTCATATCTAAAAAAAAGTAAGATTTCTGGG
>OMNN01010132.1:3044-14934 GCA_900302755.1 Chromis chromis
TATCTAAAAACTCATATAAAACTTTTAGTTGGTGCATTCCAAAGTGCACATCTTTCTGCATAGATATTCAGTGTGCATATAAATGTGTGAAAGCTCCTTGCTCCTTACAGTCGTATCAGTATCCCTTTTTGACTGTGTGGATTCAGTAATATCAAAAATGTCATGCTAAGCATGTCTTTCCATATGAAGAAACCTTTATTCTTGAAGAAAATCCACAATATATCTAGCAAAAGTTATTTTATTAAGCTGAATTATGTATGTTTTAGCTCTTGTGAATGCTTATTTTGGCAAAATCTGTTTTATTCCAGTGTTTTTATATTTTACTTCTTGTCCAGATTCCAAACCACTCCATTGTATCTAAGATGCATGCACCAGACCATACATATAAGTTTAATGGCCAAAAATCCAATGCATTCTGCATCTTATGCACATAAATTATAATGTGGAGTCATGTCATGTCAATTGTGTGAGGCTGTGATTTGGTGTAAAGTACCTAAAATACTCAGTTATCTTTATTTCTGTGCAGATACAGTATTTGGCTAAAAGCTAAATTAGACAGGTTGGGCTTCTTGAAAATGATTTGTACTGATAATTATGTGCAGTAAGTGACATGGCCTTATATGTTCATTAGTTTACTCTGTGGCTTACTGTAGTAGGCAAACATTAGCTTGTTGAACACACCACAGATACAGCAATTGTGCTATTTTTTTATATACTTATTGAATATTTTGACTTTTTTTCTAACCACATTATTATTTGACAGCTTTGTGCTAGAATTTATTTGATTTTTTGAAGAGCAAATGTAAGATGTATTGTGTTTATTAAATCACATTTTATTATTATTATTGTTATTTGCCTTTGGTCAGACATTTGAAGTGATAAACTGAGATGGAAATTTTATCAGTGTGAACACAAAATTGCAGTAGGCTTCATCATTGTCAGGTCATGCATTTCAGATTGCTAAAATGCAATGCCATGGGGATATTAAGAGGATGTTTAGGAAATACGCTCTGAACTGCCTGAATTAAAAATAATGCAGACTTCAAAGCAGTGTCTTCATTGAGTGTATTTGTGTGTGTACTGTGCTGTGGGTTAATGGTAAAGGGGGGTTAAACCAGTATGTGGGCCAGCAGCCTCAGCTGCCACAGACCCCCCAACAACTCAACGACAGAGAGGATCAGATCAGATCAGCCATGAAACGGTTAATCTAGTGCCGTGCTCAATCGTGTGGAAAGGAATCATAGCACACAGAACTAATCCTGAGGCTGTAAGGGATAAATATTGACATGATGTTGACTGATACAATCACAACAAGTCAGTGTAATGCGTTTATGTCACACTGGAGCATCATCACATATGTATTTGAAATCACAAGATATAAAAGTTGAAAGTAATGATGTGTGTTAAACTATTATAAAGTTATTGGGTTTTTTTTTTTTTTATTTAATAAAATATAATATTTTATTTACGTTTTAGGGTTGTTGTTTTTCTTTATAAAAGTTGAAAGGAATGATGTGTGTTAAACTATTACAAAGTTATTGATGTTTTGTTTTTTTTTAGATTTTAATAAGATATATTTGAATTGTGTTTTAGGGTGTGTGTTTTTTTCTATAAAAAAATTATTGTGGTGATTCAACATTTGGCTTTTGTTGACATTGTTAGTTGTGAAGTATCCTGATCAATGTCCCATATGTGAGATTTGTCTAGAATGCAGTCCATTTAGAAATTTACCTCAATTCATGTCGAACAGAATAGAATTCCTTTATTGTCACTGCTTACTGTTTACAACGGAATTAAGCAGCAATCAGTGTTTTTAAACAGATTTTTTAAAAAGTGGAATAAGAATTGTGCTCATATAAAAATATAGTAAAAATCATGTACAAGTGTAATAAATGAGAACACTGATTTAGCTTATTTTTGTAATGATAGTTTATTTGGTGCATTAAGATCACACTAAAAACAGATGTTGCACTTATGGATGTTGCAGATTTCTTAACATTTATAAAAATGTAATGGCTTATAGTAGTGCAAAATGTGCATACAAGGTGCAGTTGTATGTATACATATGTACAGGTTCAGTATATGAATAGAAGGTGCAAAGAATGTCGATATTTTCTGATTTTGTAAATGTACCAGTGAGTACAGTGCTGGTAGTCAGTCTAGTCCAGACAATTTGTCTATATGAATAAAATATAGCAGTTTTAATTATCTTCTAAAGTAAACTAGCCTACATTACTGTTCCACAAATAGTAGATTTACAGCGCTATACAGTCCTACATTAGCACACGCAGTAAGTTCACATGCTGCGTCCTGTGGGGCCAATTATGTCGTGTCTGCGCGGTCACGGTGAATCCGCGGTCCCGATGTGTCGGCGGCACGCTGCAGGCAACCAGCTGCAAACAGTGAACAACGAAGTGCTGCAGTGAACGGAGCCGGTGGAGCCGAGGACCGCCCGAACCGCCTGGTAGTCCTCACGCAAGGTAAGGCGTTTAATAGGGTGATGTTATACCGGGGCTGAGCAGTCTCTTTTAATTCAGAGGGGCTGGCAGGGCAGCAGACCTGGACGTTAGATGCTTTTACGGAATCGTTCACAAACATCGCGCTGCTCCTGCTGCTGCAGCTGAGACACTGCGGTGACAAACACAGATTGATAGCTGGGATCTTGACGTGTCACCGCGTGTGGTTTCTGATGCCACACTGACGGCTGCTTTTTAAAGGTTTGTGCTTTCTTAAAGTAGCCTGGTTCCCCACCCGAGAAAAACCGAGCTAACGTGCCCCTCCGTTAAAGGCGCACAGGTGCTCTACGTAATTAGTTGCCTATTTAATATCCTTAACGGTAGCTAGCTAAGCGGCGCTGCGGTTTCACAAAAGCCGCAAGTTAGCTCCTTCCTAACGGTCGACTGAGAGGAGTTTGACGCATGTGTAAATTGACGCTAAAGATAAATGGACGCTCTTTTATTGAAATCATCGAGCTTTCCCCCCTAAAGTTTACCGTGTATTCGTCCGTAAAGACACCGAGTGGCGGAGTGTGAAACCTCGCAGGGGAGCGCTACTGTTGCCCGGCCAACCTCACACAAACATGAGAGCGGGGGAGTGTCTGATCATCCGCAGGTGTAACGTCCACATTAGCGGCTTACACCCACAGTAGTAGTCGCGGTTTGCTTTGAACGTGTTTCCAACAGTCTGCAACACGACCCCGCTGACACAACGCTCCCACATGATAATTTGACACTTGAGACAAGCCAAGACAATTTTGCTAAAGTATGTCCAGCCTGCCCTGCATCCTGTGGACTGGTGTAGATTTCATCAAATATTTTAATCCTTTTCTGCCTGTATAAAGAAGGGTGTGGCTGATCAGAGACAGTGCCGGATACAGTGAACTTTAAACAACCCCACTCTGCTTTCTTTGACCATTTAAGCCTTTCTTTGTGTTTTAAACCCGCAGGACCTGTTTGAAGAATCCAATCCAGTGTGCCAGTTTGATAAGAAAGACAGCATTTTGTGTCTTGCAGAGGAAACAGCAACATCATTTGGATGGCAATGGTGTCCTGTGGGCTTTGCAGTTTTTTGAAACATCTCTGGAAATGGAGTGAGCAGATATAATAACGCACAGGCTGGAAGGAAGAGACATACAGAAACCCAGAGGAAACCTCAAACAGATGGCTGATGGTGGAGGTGTTGACTCAGGGATATGCTTTCAATTCGGGGATGGAACAAGAAGAAGGTGTTTTGATCAGGGGAGCACCAGGAGGTGGAGATAAACCCTATAATGTGTTTTTAGATGAGAAACAACTCGGACGCTGCATTTAAAGCCACATTCTGAGACAAGCTAATACTACAATGGCTGGCAAGTGTGAAGACTGACACAAAGAGCAGCTTCCCTCAGAGCCTGCAGATGAGTTGGGACTCCACCACATGTCCAGTACAGGGAGCATACACAGAGTGTACCTGACCCGCCCAGTGGATTTCCCTTTATTTCATGTGGATGTATTGCTGACACTAAAAATGGACTCAGTTCTTCAAATGTTGTCTGTTTAATGATAATGCCATCAGTCTGAGACGCTGTGGAGAAATGTCTGGCATTAAGATGCAAACACCTGTTGGAAGAGGATGCATCAGAGACAGGTTTACAAAAACTGCAACTATCAACTGCAGACAAAACATCCCTGTCTGTTATTTCTTCATCCTCCTTTTCTGTCTGGTTACACCCGCTCTGTCCATTCATATGGAGGCCATGGAGAGCCACAGTGAGTTTAGCTGTGAGCCCATCAGACTGAGAATGTGCCAGGATCTGCCTTACAACACCACCTTTATGCCCAATCTCCTGAATCACTACGACCAGCAAACAGCCGCACTAGCCATGGAGGTAGGTTGTTTATGTGTGTGTCATTCAGGCGGTGCCTGCATTGTGTGTGTGTGTGTGTGTGTGTGTCACAGCACATGGGGAAATTGGATAGCGGCTGCTCTGAATGAGAAAGCGGTAGGGTTACATGTTGTTGTTTCTTAGTATATATTGTATTTAAATATATTTTAGGGAGTTAAAAAACATAACTCCAGCTGATGATTAGGTTTTCGTGACAAGGTGCAGAAGTGGTAAACAACTACAAAGCAAGAGCCTGCAGAGTTTCACGTTGTAGTGTCACACACCTGCTAAGGGAAAAAAGGATTTCACGTACAGTGTAAAGAGACTGTGTCAGAGGTAGTGTCAGGGTAGCTCAGATATAACAGTATATGAAATGGAAAATGGCACAACAAACATTGTTTGCTAAAATACATTGCACTCCTGTTAGTGTAGCCTGAATTAATCCACCTTAGGCAAATTATACATCCATCAATCCATGTTCTGTTTGTCCAGAGTCAGGTGGCAGTAAGCTAAGCAAGTTAGTCCAGATGTCCCTCTCCCTGACAGTGTTTTCTTCCTCCTCCTGGGAAATCCTCAGGCTTCCTCTGGCAAATTAGTGATATTATTTACCTAATCAAGGTAAGCTTGTAATTTAAGCTTTGTATTATTAATTATAGTCTGAGCATATACTACTATTTACAAGGTGAGCTCTATACAACACAAGCTCTCAACCTGCACGATGTATGCAAAGAGCTGATATCCTTTATCATCAGCAGCATGCACAGAGATGGTTTGCATAGGAACAATAGAGAGGCCTTGTTTTACACCGACAGAAAGCAGGTTGCTCTTTCAAACCATTGCTTCAAACTTCAAAACCTGTAGGCAGAGGGATACACAGAGCCACGTGCATTGAAGCTCAAGGAGTTAACAGGAGCAGTGAAACAGCTGAGAAATGGTGATAGTCAATCTACCTTCCTCATGTTACAGCTCCATCTTCTCACTGCATGTTACTGTTCCATGTAGACGCACATGAATGTGTGTGTCCTAACCCAGGCCCTCCTGACCTTTTTTTTTAATGTGAGCAGTAGCTGACAGACAGAAGGTGCTAGCTGATCAGCAGCAGAGGGAGAAAACAATATTTCAACAAGATGCTTATGTGATTGATAGTTCCAGAAAAATGTGTCTTTGTGTATGGGCAATGGTTTTAAGCAATAGAGGAGAAAAGTGCTGTGTTACACAGTGTCTGAGTGCAATAGTAGACACGCATTATCCATCTATATCATGTTACCTCTCTTTCCTACTTCTTTGTTAGTCCCCAGAGAGTGAGAAAGGGCACAGAGGAAGGTGTTGCTCAATAACTAGACTGCAATTACCTGTTTGCAGCATGTATTTGTTCTTACCACAGGCAACGTATGGCACTGTGTCTGGGATCTGGACATGCTTGGGTGTGTTCGTTGTACTCAGCTACCTTGTAATTTTTCCTAACTATGAAAAGATAATTTATTGCAAACAAACAATAAACATAAAACTAAAATCATTATAGGCAAGCCACAGTCTGATTCATAGGGAAAGTCAGGTTGAGTTGTTTTGATCTCCAGATCCTTTCTTTATCTTGTTTGTGCCTTCATCAGTCTACAAGAATGTAGGTCCAAGTACCATTACAAATGCTGATTGGCATGTGGTTTATAGTTTGAGGAAGAGAGAAGAGTAACAAATACAGTCAGTCGAATTAAATCCACGTCCAGCTGTTCATAGTTGGCATATTAAATTACGCCTGTTGAAAAGCAGATGAATTTGGACAGGGCCACTGTTGGCTGTGCTCGATGCGGGTTTAATCATGGGGGATTTTTATTTTTAGTTCATGTTTAGTTAATGTTTTATCATCTCAAAATCAGATGAATGTCAGCCAAAATATCAAGCTGAAATTATCTGTTTTGCTCTATGCATATTTTAATGCAGAATAGAATTTTTAGCAATTTTTCATGTCAATAATGCAGGAGTGCAGGAGACTGTCAGGATCACTACTCTCAGAAGAGAGTTTTTTTTTCTTTTAGAAAATAGAAACATTAAGAAAAACAGCTTTATTTTGGATTGACAGACGTGCATTTTGTATTTCCTCAGTGGGTTTTGAATAGATACTAACACTCCTTTAGTCATAGGATTTACTCGGCACATTAAAGACCATGCAAATGTTCAAATCAAGTCAAATCCCCAGTGTCAAGTCAAAACACGCTGTGTCAAGGATTGTAAGAAGCGTCTGTTGTTGAACTTGATTTGACCCAGATGAAGAAGGAGCCAAGTAACTGACACCCTCAGTCCCTCCAGTCATGGAAGAGACAGCTTTCTGAAGATGGTTGAAAAGCAACATGAGCTCTGTTAGTTTTCCTGCTCTGCCTTGACCAGACATGGTAGTCCTGGTGGGAACTGGAGGAAATGTAATAATATCTTTCATTAAACACTGGCTGCTTAATACTTACTTTGTGCATGTCTTCACACACACATGCATGTGCTTGAGTTTAGTTGCAGGTATGAAAACGTTAAAGTGGATCTGCTGCTTGGCTTGAAATAATAATATTAAAGAACGCTTTGTTGTAACGACTCCACATTTTGTTTTAGTTACTGATTTAATAATTAGACAGTGTCTACTATACTTACTGCGGTACGTTCATTTACAAAGTATGTAAGATATTAAGACTTCATCTTGAATCTAGCATTATTTTAACACAGGACATTTTTAATTGTTCCAATACTTTTATCCAAAATGATGACAGTATTTTATGTTAAATGTACTGCAAACTATTTAACAGGAAATATGTCAGTGCTATGATTTCAAGGAGAGAACACAATATCTAGTTAATTCTGCAGATTCCCAAGTGTCTGTATACCTTCCAGCCATGGCAATTATTTTCCTTTCGAAGAAAACCCTCACTGGGCTGATGAAATTATTGTGCAATATCAGCTGAACCCTCACAAAGTCAAAGCTGTGGTCTAAAGCAGCTGTGCAGCAGCACAGCTGGGTGAACATGTGGATGGTCTTTGTCAGTATTTATCATTATTCTCATGAAACTGAGTTTTTGGCACTTTGTGCTCACATATGTTTGAGTTACCGAGCTTATAGGAGTATAGGATATAGAAGTGGATGTAAAGAGAATACCAGTGACATTTATTTGGCAGCTCATGATGAACCATTTTGGTCTGCAGCAGTGTCAATATCAGCCAGCTCAGTTTTTGTGTTTGGGAAGTTAGGGATAAAAGAATAATTATTGATTCAAAAACATCCATTTGTGTGTCTGTTTGGGAATTTTCGTTGTAACAAATGTAAAATAAACAACTGCTGCCAAATCAGCGTGAAGCTCTTCAGATGCCTTGATGAAACTGGAGCCACTGTCAGCAGCTGTTGTAGTCACTTTTTTGGGTCCGATCACATGATGAATGTTTGCTCTGCCTCAGTAGCAAAGCTTTTCGTGTCTTGGCTTTCTTGCAAAGAAGACCGTTCAAGTGAGCTGTCATGGTACTTTTAGTTTTCTTGAAGTTATAGGTTGAGACATATTCAAGCCCTGGATTTTAAAACCTTTTTAAACCCCCTCATTTCAGATAGTGTGCTGTTGTGCCCTCCTTGAGTCCTCGGTTTTGACTGACATTGGGAATATTACCTTTTCTCTGTCTTCCTTTTTAAATGTCAAGCAAAGAAAATATGGATTATCCCTGAGTGTGTGTGCATGATTAGCATACTAGGCCACATTTATTCATTGTTTCAGTGACAGGCTCGAGGTACAGACCAATATTTTCCCGGTGTGTAATTGCTGAGCCTGGCTAAGGGCTAACTGTACTCTAGTGCTTCCTGTGTGTATGTGAGTGACAGGGGAGGTTAACGGTGCCAGCTGTCATCTCTCACTAGTGCTAACTAGCTGCTAATCTCTCCCTCAGTTCCACAATGATGACATTGATTCCCACAGACCATCGACCACCCCATCTGCCACAATAGTCAATTAAACCTGAGCAAAGTGGGTGAGAAAGACTAAAGCACAAGAGAGGGCAGTGGAAGAGAACAAACATTAATTTAAAATGGGAGATTGTGGAAGTAGTGAAAAAAATCTTTGGGAATGTTTTTGTGTGTGCTTACATGTTTGCATGGTTTTGTCTCTGTCACTTAGGAATACGATCTGTGCTGTCCATCTGCCACAGCGTGATATGGCTCCCAGAGGAAGTGCTGTAGGTTGTGACATTACTTGAGGTTTATGCTTGTTAGTCACAGAGATTTAGACACATGAAATCATTGGGATTGTATATCTACATTAAGAAACGGGAGCTGATCACATCGAACATAATATTTGGTTTTGCCTAAAAGTGAAGGTTATTTTCTGAAGCAGTTTTACCTCTAAATTACATGTTTAATTTTATATTTGAAGGACTCAACGATACAAGTTTCTTTAATTAAAATAGAATTATGACACACATATTGCTCATCGTACCAGAAATTACATTTTTTTTAATGTATGAATAAAATAAATAAATGTGCCTGAGGCCTCTGAAACTGAGATGACTGCTTGAGTTAATTAGTAGATATTAGACTTTCTGCACATGAGTTTGATTGTGTAATTTATGAGAGGGGAAACGACATTCTCTTCTCTGTATTCAGTATCCAAATTATTCCTTCTGACTGAATTAGGTTAGTTAAAGTAAGTTAAATAACTAAATTTGGTTTTACATTTTTGCATATCTGTCAGAACTCTAAATTTTGTTGGTCTCTGCTGTGTCCTTGTTGGATAAAATCATTCTCGTTCTCTTACGTATTTTTATTAGCAAAAAAAAAAAGAAAGAAGGAAAAATACAGAATCTCAGCAGTTTTCAAATTACTCAAGATTGCAATGGTTAAAATACAGTACACGGTGGCAGGGTATTGGATGATGACATTTTACCTCCTTCAGTTTTTCTGGACAATTCTGGCACAATGTTTTGTCATTTGGATCCTGGAGTGAAAGGAATTACAGAGCCCCTGGTCTAACGGTCCGTTTAGAGAAAGGCTCATTTGAGCTACAATAGAGAACACTGTTTGTAAGGCAAATAGGCAGCCGTCAGTCAGGTTTACGTGGCCCCTACCAAGTCAGGTTTCTGTGAGAAATCAAGATTTGGCAGATAATTTGTGAGGGCACTTATGCACTGCAATGACCTGAGCACTATAAAATCTACTTTTCTTCCTCCATTTATGACCTACTGCTGACAGTTTAAATGCACTACTGATAAAAGACACTGGAGCCCAGACTTTTTCTTTTCTTTGTCCCCCTTTTGCTAATGCATCTTTAGACTGAGAGGAACAGGCTCTGCAATAAGAGGTTATACACATTTTCTTTACTAAATCCATGTGTCTGATTATCTGCTGTTCAGTTGCTGAAGCCTGCTTATTTAGATGCAGCTATTTCAGAGTTTTTAGCGTATTAAAATAACAAGGATGTATTACTACAGTACATGTAATAATGTTTTTTTTATTATTTAGTTTACCACACTGCAGTCACAGCCATACTGTCCCCGTCTGAGGTCTTTGTTATTCACATGCTCTGAGTACTGACAAAAAAAATGACGCATATTGTATACCTTGCCAAGATATTGTGTTTCTTTAACATAAATCTGTCTGTTGTTTTTTTAAATTCACATTTCTCTTTGGTAAGGTCACATAAGGCTTTTAAAATTATCTTCAAAGACTAATAATTTGTTTCTCTTTCCTTGGCAGTGCTCTTTTTCAGGCATGTTACTGCAGTCATGTGGCCTGTAGTGGGCCCCCAGGCATAGTTCAAAAACAACAATGTAGTGGGATATGATGAACTGACAGGCAGGCCTTTGCATACTTAATTACTGTGAAAAGATACTTAAGAGCTTTTCTCATCACACAAGACCACCCTTGTTTCATAACTCCACCCACTCCTGAAAGGGAGCAGATTTGAAATATGCTCTAAGTCATATACATGCCAACATGGCTTCCATATACCCACTTGTTTGTTTTTATTCAGAAATTATTGAAAAATTTTAGATAATTTTATACGTTTATCACACTAAGAGAATAATAGAATAAACTGAGCTGTGGGTAAGAAAGCAGAGCTTTTGGTGTTTGAGCTGCAACAGTAGATGGTTTAATCTGTGGAGGTCACAAAAGGAACAGAAGGTATAAAGAGAGGAAGTGGTAAAAGAGGAAAATGTGTGGGGCAGTAGAGCAGAAAGAGAATGTCAGACACTAAATGAAGGGAAATACTGACAGAGTGACAGGTCGTGTAAAGTCTTTAGACTCTACTGTCTCCGCTGTTTGTGTTTCTCTCACCATGGGGTCCTGTCCTTCAAAATAAGACTGCCCTGTTTAAGAAGGGCCACCCTGGGGCCTCCAGGTCCCCACTACAGAGGATGTGTGTGTGTGCCAAATCTGGAGAGTTCGAGGCTTGTTGTGCTGAAGTGTGGTCTGTTGTGTTTTTTCTTTTACTTTGTGTGCGTGTGAATGCGAAAGAGAGAATTAGGTTTTATAGAGGTGTGTTTTTGTGAGTGTGTGATGGTCTGTGCTATGTTATGTGTATGTGTGTGCGCGAACATTCATGGTGTTCAATGCATCTGAAGAGGCTGATTAGCCCATTCACTCTGCAAGAGACAGGCAGGTTCTCATTCAGTTTAAAAGTTCCTGTTTATTTCAGCTGAACTCTTGATTATCCTGCTTTTTCTGACAGTCTATTGAAGCTGCCAGCCCAAATGAAGCAATCATTTATTTATGCACAGAACAAAAGCACTGCCTGGTGCTGATTTTTGGCAGAGTTTTCCCATCTACATAGCTGCCACCGCTGCTTATCCAGCCTCACAATGCCTAGTAAAGAGAGATTTGAGAAGAGATTGGAGAGATTTGCCATTGCTCAAATACTGCTCTGTAGCCTGCTTTAATAGTAATGGAGGTTTTCATATGAAGCTGTGGTGCATTGTATGAATTCCCTCACCTAATAACACTGTCAGTGTGTTAAGACAATTTAGAGCTGAGTGCACTGTCAGCATGCTTCAAAACCAGAATACATACATTAACGCCTACCTTCTAGCTTTCATGCTTGAACATATATCAAAAAAAATACTTAGACTGCAAATACAGTGATGATTACTACATTACTATTTGTGTCATTTATTTTCCAACTGACACGATCATTTTAAAGTCTAAAATGTAAATCAAACAATAGTACAAATTGTCCACTCTTTATCCAGAGCCTAAGATGACACCTTTGAATTCTGTTTTGTTTGTTTGCAAAAGGTATATTCATGTTAGAAAAACAGGAAACAGGAAAAAATAGTCTTCACATTGAGAAGCTGGCACATTTTCAAAATAAATAAAAACTTGCACTGCATTTATTAGATAATGATGGCGGTGTGAATGAAGGTTGGTGTCTAGAAGTCTTGTGTGAATTACTGCGGATGATACATTTGCTGCAAATCACCCTGACTAATCACCTAGTTTCTAGACTAATGTATAGCACTGCGATTATTATTAACGCAGGTGAGTTTTTTGCACACAAGTTAATGTAATGACATTAC
>OMNN01010132.1:14954-25463 GCA_900302755.1 Chromis chromis
GTAATGACATTACAACATAAGATCACAAAAGAAAAGAAAAATCAACTGGACAAAAAGCTAATAGCAAATAAGTATAAAACGGATAAATACAAAGATTATTATCCCATCAGTCATTTAAATAACTAGATTGACAGTTATAGTACTTTTAGGAACTGATGTATGCATTAGACAAGTAGGGTTTATTTATAGTTTCATATTATCCCACTTTTCAACAGAGAAATATTTTCCAATTTTATATTATGTTCTTCTTTGCAATAGTTTGCAATAAACATTTTTTCAAATAATAATTAAAAAAAATATATAAAGCATGGACTTCAAGTACTTTAATGCATGTTAGCTGTCCTTTCATGCAGTTCCACATCATCATGATATCAGCAATGTAAAGATTACAGTGGAGATCCATCTTGATGTCCATCTGTTGCTCGTTTCACTCCGTCCAGATGTTTGTGTAATGTCCAACCTGCTTTCCCATACCTGCCAGTCTATGCTCCTGGCCAGCTGTGCATGTCTCCCTGCGCCCCTTTCTATGTCTACGTGACCTACCGTATGGATTCTATACTGTGGTCCACCCATTCTGTTGGTGTGGAGCCCCTCTGTGTTCAGCTGCGATACAACACATAAATATAGGTTATCCATGTCTTATGGTCTTAATCTAAACCCATGACCCAGCCTGAGAACTGTGTGTGGAAATGTGTGTGCGACTGGTGAGAGATGTTTAACCCTCACTGCTAAGCCCAGCTTCACACTAACATACACACAAACATACACACACATAATCATTGATCCCCTTCTCACGCAAAGCCACTCAACACAAGGCAGCTCTAACATTTTCAGCATACTGCAGGTCAGGACCAGCGTCAGCTTTAAAAGCTCTAGTGCTACTAATTGTGCACTTACAGAGCCACATGCAGCTCTCAATGCGCCCAAAATATCCCTCATATAAATGCATATAGGGTTTTTAAACAGTTGAAATCGGTGGCAACAGGAAATGGCTTCACTATTTTTCAAGCTCTCCATTGAGTTTTATTGCGATTTTAGAAAGCAAGCAGCAAGCTTGTAATGCCACCTGAAAAACATGTTCTGCAAATAAATGTGTTCTTACCCTTTGTGCGCATTTTTATAAAACTTAACTCTGTCCAGAATACAGATACATTTTTTGCTGAAATAGAAGAGGAGGTTCTCTAGTTAACAGGCAGTGGTACACCTCTGCTTGTATACAACTGTGTTTTATCTCTTCCATCTCTCTATCTTTGTCTCCACACTGCTCCAACCCTATCATCCCACGCACTCTGTGACTCTCCCAATTAATCCAAGGCACTCTCCTCTCCCTCTCCATCTTCCAGAATCTATTGTTGGGCTGTGTCTTTAACACTGCTGCATCCATTCAGACCAACGTGGCTGTGCCTTGATCATTGCTATTGAGATTTTTGTGGTTATTCATTTTAGTAACTGTGGATAGAGACTGAATATAAGCCACGGTACAAAGAAACATAATGTAATGCGTTATCGTCCTGAGTGATGCCTTGATATAGACACGGGAGGTACACTAAAAATACGGCTTATTAACAGGAGATTGACAAAATTGTAATCTGAGGAATGATGTTTACCAGGAAACCTCAGCATATGATGCATTGTACAAGGTCCTTTTTTATCATTCAAAAAACTAAAGAACATTTAAAGAATATATTAATAAAATGTTGTATTTTATAGTTTCAAATGAGTTTGTATCTGTAATAAACATTTTGCAAATTGCACAGTTTTGATTCTTTAGATGGTGGAAACAGTATTTTTTTCCTCTGGCAGCAACAAGAGCATAAATGTAAGTGGTAAGCAGATGGATATGCAGCTTGGACGGTGTTAGGACGTGTGGGTGCTCTGATTCAGCTCCATTGTCACACTCTTGGCTCCCCATCTACGTCTCTATCATTGCGTTTGACTCTCTCTCTTTTATTCTTCACACTTTCTTTTATTCTCTCTTTCACACTTCATCTGTGTCGGTCCTTGTCCCATGTTTGCTATACTTTTTGGATTGTTGCCCCATTAAAAGAGTCCTACTACAATGTGAGTGTGGGTGAATGTGTGTGTCTGCATTATTCTCAGTGCGACATGGTCCTGTGAGAGTCTCCACATCACCTGTTGCCATGGTAGTTAAATAGGCAGAGAAGGAAAGGGTGGAATGGAGGGAGGCAGGCAGGCAGGCAGGGGAGGGAGGAGAGGGAAATTGGATGATGAGTGCATGTTCTGGAATAAACCAAGGAGAGGAGGAGGAGGAGGGAGAGGACTGCAAATAAAAGGCAAGGAGAGGAAATAGGAGGTTCATACTTGCAGCTCAGTCATTTGGAAGGAACAAATACACTTTGCTCTGCTGGGCTATTTGTCTTGGAAAATTAGAAGAGTCACAGAAAGTCTTAAAAATCAGTGATATTTACAGTCAGAGTCATGTAATCATGGAGAAACATGGTGTAGTTGAAGCTCTCCACCCACTTCAATGAAAAGATGGGCTTTAGTTGTTAATATAAAGCGTGAAGCAGAGACAAGCAGCAGCTGGGGAAAGTCACCCCGCAATTTTTCCTTTGTTCATTGTCGTCTAGCAAAGGCAGGCATGACAGAATGGTAATTTCAGACTGTATCGTAGGTGATTGGCATTTCTCTTGATAGCGTAGATAATAACATTAACCCTTCTTAAACTTGACTAGGTGAATATAATACTCCTTAGACAATATTTCTCCTAAACTATCCTAGTCTGAGTTTCAGACTCAGACTTTATTTGACTTCATTCATCCTAAAAACATGTTTGCTCATTTCTTGTTTGGAGAGGAAGGATGTCTTGTTTTATCCTAACCAGTCAGTAGCAAGTGAACTTAGGCGCATGGGTGTCATTTTCAGTTTATGGTAGCTGCAGTAGTGGCTACTAGGACCAGTTACCTTGACTGGTCCTTGTCAAGGTAGGTACACTGAAAATAGGTAGTCAAAGAAGTACATCTAGAGTTCTAAGTGAGTTTACATCAACTTGACCATGAATGTATTCACCGAGCCATGTAGGAAATGGAGTTCACTCATAATCCTGCCAGCCCTTATTGGTCAGTTGTAACCCTAACCAGGGGAGTCTAGCACAGCACCGCATCTGTTTGAATCATTGAACAGATCTGAGATGTGAACAGCAACTCAGAGGCCTCGTATGTTAACAAGGTTCAAGAGTTTGGAGAAGCAGTGGATTGAGTTATTATATACACGCTATCATTTACATTATTTACCAGGCCTAAACATTTCTTCATGTGTATTTTCAGATTGAAGTAGGAAAAACTGAGCACATGAGATGTAGTCTGTTCGGCCATAAGAGTAAATCATTGATATGTTTGAGGAATAAAAAGAAGTGACAAAATGCCCCATAAGGAGAACAGGAGTAAATTGAGACAAAAGAAATAACTCAGAAAGTCTGAAGAGAGAATTTTGAGTTTGAGAAAATTTGATGGAAAAGAAAGAAATGCATGTTGATGGTTTGTTGGCAGATAAATGATAAATAAATGATAAAATCAAGCCTGTACTTTGGGATAAATTAGAATTTGTTCACTGAAAAAAATCAAGGGATGAGGACAATGGAGACACAGAGCACTGGGTTTAGCACATCAAGAGAGTATGCTGATAGTGTGGTTAAATAGATTTTGTCAAACATGAAAAAAAACAGGAATAAAAAGAGAAGGGGAAGTCAATGAATGCTGATGTAGAAGGGAAAAAAGGGAAAGGAGAAGTGGAGGTGGACAAGTGCATGTCAGCGTAATTGCCAGGAGTAAATGAGAGGCAAGGAAAATAAAAGATGAATACAGGAGAAAGAAGATAGGAGGAGAGGAGGAGGGGAAGTGAACGTGAAGGGGAATGCCATTAACGGCTTTGTGCGGTCCTCCCGACTGAACGATGGACGGACACGGATAAACCAACAAATGAATGAAGGAGGGAGAGAGTGTGAGAGACCGGTGCCCCTTTCTTAACTGTCTTTTCAGAGATTAGGGAGGAGAGCATCACAGTGTGTGCAGTTCATCTATTCATGGACAACGCCTGTGTCTCTCACATGCTTGTGAGAGAAGAGAGGAGGCAGGCTCATAGCCAGAGAGTGTAATTGTGTGATTGTGTGTGAGTGTGTGGTGTGGTGTGGTGTGAATTTTTACTGTGAACACACTTGTCATGTGTGCATTTTATTGTGCAAAAGTAGAAAATGTTGCTCAAGATTAAATCTAGCCAGTAAAAGTGGAGAAATAGAAGCACCATGAAGAAAACAAAGGTCTACTAAGACGATGGAATAGTAAAAAGCAGGCGTGCTGGAGCGAGGAGAGGGAGATGTAGTGATCATGTAATTGCTACAAGACTATGAACTGCAACAATGCGCTTCTCTTACACTGTCGAGAGCGAGAGTGGATGTAATTGGCTCTAATGTATGGATGCAATAACGGAGGAAGCTGTTAATAGTTTGAGCGGTGAGGAGGCGGAAAGATGGAGGGATCGAGTGGCAGGGGAGAGGCGAAAGCAAATAGCATTACAGTTTCTGCAGAAAGAGAGAAATAAAGGATTTAGTTCTCGTAGCTAGTGGAGAGGGGATGTTGCAGTGATGTGGTGATGTAGCTTCTTAATGGAGGTAGAGCTGATGTAGTCTGACAGCATTTGTGCTGCAGGGCCTGACCAACTGATTTGAGGGTCGGTTATGGTGTGAGACAGAGATGGCACGAGAGGACGGAAGCGTAATAGAGAGTGTGCGAGGATGATGTGTCCAGATGGACTTTAGCAAGGTTTAGTGGGGAATAGCCAGATTTTTCTTTGATAAATTCCCCCTCATCTGTCACAAAGAGGTGAAAGTAATGGTACCTTCTAGCAGTGCATTAAAAGATCAGCATTTTCGTACTTGTAATTTACAGGTTCATGGGATTAAGGTTATTTGATAGAGACCGTGTATATAAATATCCCATAAAAATTCATCTTAGCAAAACTGTTTCCTGAATTTTTATTTTCATTTTATCATGCATTTCATTGGATTTTGTTGCAGCTTCCATTTATTTTGCATCATGATTAAGGTCTGAAAGCACTTTACAGAGTAGACTACTTCAAAACACATCATGCAGTCAATAAAAATCACTGATAACCTCAATGGAGGCAAAAGACAGCATCGCTACTTGTGGAAACCAAGGTTCAGATTAAATAGTCATGCACATCAGGACACGTTTGGAAAACTTTGGTAAAAAAATACAGGATTTTTGAAGAAGTATTGCTGCCAGTTCAGGAGTTGTTTCTTTGGAGGCTCAGACCCAACAACCTGTCACCTTGATCTGACCACAACACAAAGCTCGTGACAGTTTCAGGAAGTGTGTGTTCGTGTGAGGTTCTCACACTCTAAACACTCCTTCCAATCCATTTGACTCCCTAATCCACCGGGAAACCGCCACTCTTTTCTACGTTCCACCCCAGCTTTCTCCTTTTTTCCTCCCTCCCTCCCTTTCCACTCCTCCTCCTCCTCCTACACTTGAAAAAAGTGTATGAGTTTCTGCAGAGCTGGCTAACTGGATTTTCTACAACTCCTCTAAGCACCAAACCACACACACACAAAACAAACACCCAGTGGCAAAACAGGCTACTTAAAGATATTACACATCCAAAAAGCCAAGTGTTCATGGTTTGGATATGAATCCAGATCAGTACAACCAGTCTTCTTGGCTTCCTTCCCTCCTGCTCTCAGACAGCGTGGGGAGACAGGAAGAACAGCAGAAGAGTAAGATGGAAAAAAGGGAGGAGTTGAGCAATAAAAAATGTAATTACTTGTATAATTAGTTACGGATATTATGACTGCAAAGGTGTTAGCACTGGCATCAACATAGTTTGTGGTTGAGAGAACGTTGATAACATCATGGGCAGAACTGCTGACTGTATAGCAGTTTAGATGCAAATGATGTTTGTAATACAGATATTTGAAAATGGAGCAAAACAAGCACCTCTCAATCTGATGTAATTCCCAAGAGTTGTATTATTGTGTAGTAAGCAAAAGAAAATGAAAATGCAATGCAGTAAGAAAAAGTTATAGTGCAGAATTGTGGACTTTTAATTTCATCTTCTCCCTGAAGGAGAATGTCTCCAGGCAAGGAAAGAAAAAGCCATCAGCAGCTGATGGTCAGCAACTTTCAGAATCTCAGCTCTAGTGAGCATTTCAGAGCCTAACAAGCAACCCCAGAGTTTATGTACTGTACATGAGCTTTCTGTCACATTGTTATCATGTTCATTATTGGTTTTCATCCAACCATCTCACTAAACAGGACCCTTGGGGAGGAAACACTTTGTCTGGACATAAAATGTTCCAGACTAGTGCAAAACGTTCCCGCATGCAGGACTGCTTGTAGCATTTTTAAATGACTTTTTTTGCACTCATTTCTTATTTTGCCTTCTACTTTAAAGCAGTTATTGCTGTCTATCTCTTGTTTGCCAGAAGTATAATTGCCTGCATTACGTGACTAATCACATGCCTCTCACTCACTGTCCTTCTCTCAGTTTTTCTTTTGTTGATTTTCTTACTTGAAGCTTTTTTTCTCCTGTTTCTCTCTTTCTCCCTCCCCCTGGGTTTCTTTGGAGAGAAGGGGTAAAGAGAAAGAAACTTAATCCTTCTATTGAACAAGAGGTGGACCAGTCAGGGGCTTTTTTTTCTCATTTTCCTCTGTGTCACAAAACCCACCCTGCTTCTCAGTCCTCTTTTCATTCTGAATGCTCACGATTGCCTGTCAAATGCACTCACTCACACACACACACACACACACACAAATAACATCAGAATTTTTAAAATCAGATTTTCATGCAGTATTGTCTCTTAATTTGTTTGTATATTGATGTATGTCCATTTGTAGAATTAGTCTCTGATATCTTGCGAGATAGCTTTTAAATGCAGCTTCTTGTTATTGTAACTAATAGATTTAAATCGTTTTTATTAATTATATTTGATACTTAGGGTATGACTTGATAAAAATAGGGACATACTCCAGCTATGCCATTGAGATGGCATAATTCATAGAGCATAAGGTTTCCCATGCGCACAGTTGAACTAGCAGCCCTCACACTGCAATAAGGGCTCTTATGAAAGCTGAAATTGTTCGCATTAAAATGGTTCTCTGAAATGTTTCTCACAAATATAGCTGCCCAGTGATGGAGGTCAGGCCACCATTCATACAGTTTTAAAGCTATGTGGGGGAGATGTCAAGTTGGGGTATTGCATGATGGATGTGTTTTGGTAGTATGTCGTTTGCATGTTGTCCTTTAATAATTGTGGATTTGTTATTCTGCTTTATGTAGCTTTGGTTTAACTATATTTCATCTATGATTTAGTTACTTGAGTTTTGCAAACCACGTTCAAGTGAACTGCTGTTGTCTCATCGATTGCTGATATTTCAATTCCATTTGATGATATGTAATGGCTATTTAACTACACTATCTGCATACTGCAGCACAAAGAAATTTTTTCCACATTTGTTGAGGTAAAATTTCAGAGCTTCCAAGACACAGATATAGTTTGTCCCAGACATAATATGTCTGTTGTCTTTGATAACTGGAAACCAATTCTCTCATGTGTTATTATGTGGATTCAGTCCACTATACATTGAAGTAAGAAAAGTGGTAAACAAGCAGGAAGCGAGAGGGAGAGATCAGTTGCAGGAAGCTGCGTGCTACATTTCCTTTTACACCTCCTACTTCTTTCTTCCACATCTTTCCATGTTTTAGCAGGAGCCTGCCTTCACCCCCAGGCGAGGTTTGCGGGCTTTTCCGCTTTCCTTTCCCTGCTAGTCCATCACAACTGACATACAAAATGCCAGGCAATCCACTCGAGTTGTCCTCCATGGAAAGCTGATTGCCATCCCCCTCCTCTCTTGTTGGGTGGCACAGTTAGGCCACTTAATATCAATATTCTCTTTGTGGAGGGAGATGGGGGCAATTGCCCTGACTGTCAGAATAATTGCACACAGATATCTGCACACATGCGATTACTTGTGCAGACACACAAGCCTAGCTCAATCTCACACACTGGAAAACACAATAACTGGGACATACACTAACTACAACAACAATGACGCACAGACACACACGTGCACATGTACACGCATGTAAGCCAACATGCACAGGAGAAATGGGCAGAATGGGGGCATGAAGAGGAGTCGCAGGCATATTCGCTCTAGAGTTAGTATGAGGAGACGTGAAGAAAGCCGCCATTCTTCCAGGCAGCGAGACACACTCATGCAGAAAGCAGCTACCACACATTTAAGTGTGGCCTTAGGCTCGTACCAAAAGTATGAGTGAGATGGGTGGACAGGCAGGGACAGGGCCTGCTCCTTAGATTGATGCCAACATCAGTTTCAGTTAAGGCTGAGGACAACATAAGACTGATCTTAAAATTACTTTAATGAGACACATGAGAACATATTTCATCAATCGTGTTGTACTCGCGTTCGCAAAGCACTTGCAAGTCTAGGATGTTGTACACACACAAATGAAACTGAGACACCATCACATATAAATTACATCACTACCTGTATTGTAACAGCACTGTATGCTTCTGAGGCACTTCAGATGTTTCACAAAAACATTTGTCTAAGACAATCATGTGAATCATGTAAAGCTCATGTAGTGAGTAGTTGGTGGTGGTCAGAGGGGCCGATGGTGCAGATTGGCAGCCTCGCTTCCGTCAGTCTACCCCAGGGTAGCTGTGGCTACCCTGGGGTAGACTGCTTACCACCATCGAGTATGGAGTGAATGAATAATGCAATGTAAAGCTGATGTCTTTTCTGGCGTATTTACACACAAATCTTTGATCCTCTGAAACAGTGCCTACAGAGAAACCTGGATTACTTGAACAACACAAGGAAAATAGCTTTTCCAGTAATTTATGTGACAAAAATATCAATAGTTGGAGAAAGTAAGAACACACTTGGCATCAGAAGCTAGATTGCCTCGCTATGCCTTGTACACGTTTTGCATAATCGTCCACCAGTCTCTGACAGCAGCTTGCTGAAATTCTTGACCGCCACCATGCAAATTTCCTTCAGTTGCCAGATGTCTGAGGGTTTTCTTGCATGTACTACCTGTATCAAATCCCTTCACAACACATCAAGGGGATTCAAATCTGGGCTTTGCCGAGGCCATTCCATAAGCCTCCATTTTTTCTTTTTGATCCATTCCTGGTGGATTTGTTAGTCTGATTAGGATCATTTCCCTGCTAAAAGGTCCACCGCTGCTTCAGTTTCTACTTTTGGACAGATGGGCACATATCATCTTCAAGCACTCTTGTATGTATGATGTAGAATTCCTAGTTGAATCAATGACTACAAGCTGTCCAGTCCCCGAGGCTGTGAAGGAACTCCAAACTATAACATTTCTTCCACCATACTTCACAGTTGGCATGAGGTTCTTCTCCTTAAAAGCCATCTTTGATCTGCGCAAACATGTCTACTGGTACTGTGGCCAAACAACTCTTTGACTTATCTGCCCAAAGCACATTTTTCAAAAAGGCCTCATCTTTGCTCATATTTGTTAACTCTAGTTTTGCTCCAGTGTTCTTTTTGGAAAGCAAAGGCTTTTTCCTGGCCCGCCTCCCATGCAGGATAAATTTCTGTCTGATTGTAGACGCCTGCACTTTGACAGCTCCCAAAGTTACCTGCAGATCCTGTCATGAATTCTTGGATACTTCTTTTTACATCAAATGCTTTGTTCTTGTTGGACCAGACGGTTGTTGGAAGTTTTTAGAAATCTATGGCCCTTGTAGATGGTTTTCCTTACAATGTAATGGTTTATTTCAAATACTTGTTAAATCTTTGTAAATCCCTTAGCAGACTAAGGCATCCACAACCTTTTTTCTGAAGGCCTTGGAGAGCTTTTTAGATCTTGGCATGAGGATACCACAAACTTTAAATCAAAGAGAACACCAGATCCTAGATGTCAAAGGTTTAAATAGTACAGTTTTCCCCTGTCACTCCCAAATATGTTCTAATCATTGGCAGCCTTATAAGTGTCTTATAAATGCCAAATGAATTATGCCATCCTAATGAGCTTACTTTTTCCATGTAAGTGATCTGAGCTTTTTTATTTAAACTATGAAAAATAATAAATTTGTCTGTACTGTATCAATATGTATGCGTCTTCAAATACTTTTAAAAAAGCCAACCTTTTCCTTGGGATCCTAAGACTTTTAGTTAGAAGCCAACTTCTAACTAACTACTTTTTGGTTCTTGAAAGCGTTTCACCTCTCACTCCCAAATGCCTTCTTCAGTTGCCCTGGAATGTACTTATCTTTTGCAGGGAAATCTTACAGCAAGATATTTGTCTACTGTGAAGGACGGTAGCAAAGTAACAGATGACTTTAATCTGGAATTTAAGATCAGTGCGGTATTAAACAGTTATACCAAACAGGTTTTAAAGAACAACAGCATAATTTGTAGGCTGAAGTCAAATCATTGACAGAAACAGCAGTTTGGTGTAAAGAGGGCCATACTACACTCC
>OMNN01010147.1:2722-15222 GCA_900302755.1 Chromis chromis
GGAATGAAGAGTGGGTTGATTCCAGCTGGAATGTTCGCTCTGGCTGTCTATAGATTTGCCAAGACAAGTGTCAAGACAAGTGCACCTCTGTGCTTACCTGTAATGGCACAGGGGCAGGAGGGCGGGACCGACCATTTCAATTCAGCAAAAGCGTGTCTGAGTAGGTCTAAGTGTTAGTGTGTGTGTGTGTGGGTGTGTGCATGATTGCATGTGTGTATTCCTTTTTGAGACGAGAGAGAGAAAAGAGAGAGAGAGAGTCATAAAGAAAGGCAAAGAAAAAGTGGAAACAAGTGTAGCGAGAGCTCCTGGACAAAGGGTAGAGGCGCAGAGTACAAAGATGACTGCATTAGAATATGAATCCAGGGCCTTGGCCACTCTTGGCACTTAAAGAGCCCCTAAAGTCAAGTGTCAACTATTATGTGCCATCAGTGGTGACACAGGGTCACAGAGCAGGACAGATGAGGTCAGCAATGGTACTCACCCTCTCTCTCAACATGCACCATTTAGCAGTCCCACAGTGTGCAGAAAGGACTAGCTGTCATTGGGTGGAAAATAGGCTTTCTATCCAGCTTTTTACATAGGATTTTCTTGTACGGGATGAAACACTGTCTATGATATTCAATTAGGTGAACAGAGTCAATATTTGCATAGACACATTCAGCTAATGATGTGATATTTTACATAATACGTGACATGTGCATTAAAGGCGGTAACATTCACAGATGTACCTCATTTCCCCCGATTAACTATCAAACAGGTACAAATAAAACACACGGGCAACATGCTGAATGTATAAAATGCTTCAGTTGTTTGCTGCTAAACCAGCTCTGTAATTACCTGAAGGATGTTTTAATTGTCGCATGTTCTACTCTTAATATTAGTCAACGCTTTAGCAGCTCTCCGAGTGAGATTGATTGGATAAATCAGTCGGAATTATGGGGAAACAGGAGGCCTGCCAATCAGAGATGTGTGTGTGTGTTTTCAGCATGTGTGTAGCTGGGGACGTGCCAGTGCATGAGCACATGTACAGGTTTTTTGGATGTGTGTGTGTTTGTGTGAGCGTGTAAGTACTGTATATAGGGCTGACAGCTGGGCTTGTTCAAAAGGCTTACCGAGCATTCTGCCTGTTTGGGAAGCAACAAGCACAGTCTATCTGAACAGGGATCTAAAACCTGTGTCAACAGCGTAGTACAACTGGTGTAAACAGCCACTGAGTCAACATGCTATCATTCACATACCAATGGAGAAGCAACTCTGATATATTTTAGTGTAATATGCTGCAGTGATAGAGATAAGAAAGATGGCAAAAAGACAACTCAATTGGTCACAAGTGAAAAAGAGAGCATTAAGAAAGACTAACACTCCAATTCAGCAGCAGACTTGGGAAGAAAAGATGAGAGAGATGTAGTTTGTGTGTATGTTGCCTGTGCATAGTGTTAGTGTGTGTGCAGGTACCACGCTTCCTCTTGCATATGTGTGTGTGTATCGGATTCCAGTGTGTGTACACGAGTATGACACCACGCTGTGTGTGTGTAGACATGTGTGTCAGTCCATCAGCAGCATGTCGGCGTCACAGCCCTTCACTAAGTCCCAGATTAACAGTGACAGGCAGAGATCCCTCTAATTATCTCTTCCTGGACCACATGCAAATGGCAGAGCCAAGTCGAGAGCAACGATTGGCTGGGGCTGGTTGGGCGCCGCCGACGGGCTAATGAGCCTGGCGACAGGATACAACCTCGTGATGTACCACCAAAACAAACCCTCACCGTCACACAGTCTCACACAGGAGGACAGAAACGCACACACATGGACGTTATGTTTTAGGCATTTAGCTGATGCCCTTTTCCAGAGTAACTTACACTGAATGAGCATAGAGTGTCCCAGTGTCTTATATAAATATATAACATGATATTTGGTTGCTGCCGGATATGAAATTGATCTTTTACATAGTTCTGCAGCAGAATAAGCTCTAGGTTACACTCATGCCCTGGCACACATACATGGGAAGAATATAAATTAAAATGTGGAATTTTTGATGTATGTTTATGCATGTGTTAAACTACTGTTACTTATTCAATCAATAGCTATTTCAATGCCAAAGTTAGTCCCATATGACTGGTGGCATACGCAGTGCAGCTCTTCTTCACTGCAATAGTGACACAGTATCATTCAACATTTAGTATTACAGTGTAATCCTTCAATACACTCATCAAATACATTCTGCAAGCTAAAAGACAAACTCAAGTGTCACCTCCAGAGGGTCTGAATAAAGATGGCACATGGAATGGTAAAAAAAAAAGAAAAGTAGAAAAGGCATACAATGATCGACTGGAACAGACGGTCGCAAACTGGCTCTTGACAATGGACTGCTGCAGTCAGCTAAAAAGTCATCTCAGTAAATCAGCAGGAAACATGGCAACAGTGTCAAACAGTCGACCACGTCTTGAACTGAGTCCCAGTCCATCTAAACTGGTTGACAAAACTGGTTCCAGGGGCAAAATATGGAATTATTTTGCTGACAGAGCTCACAAAAACAAATACCCAGTGGACATGATAGAATTTCAAAGAAAAAGTTGCTCCAAAGCTAGCAGAGTCAGGTGAAGCAACAAAAGACATGGAGGTTGCAAGTGTGGCAACTTAGCAAAGCTTCTCAGTGACCATTGTGCTGTGGCTTTACTTTGGTTTGGTATTATAGCAATATTGAATTTTTAGGTAATAGTGATATTATTATTCGCAGTGCCATTGCACAATTTAACTTGATGTGATGTGAAAAGGATCAGTTGGCATTGAGATGCAAACTTTTTCAAGTAGGCTATACAAGAGATATGCAGAATTAGACCGTGTTTCTTTTTATTTTCACACTTGAAAAAACTGTAACTGAAAAAAGTGCTAAATACGGTCGGATGTTGCTGAATCAAAGCTAATTTTATATTTATACAAACCTAGTTTAAATAGCTGCTCATGAGGCTTGTGTATCAAGTTATCTCACAAGACGTAGTTAAGCTTTGCGAGGCTCCAACTACACTGTCGTCATCCTCAAGATACTGGCATCATCACAAGAGAAATTCCTTCCCTCCAACACCATTGCCCATACTAAAGACAAAAAACATAGCTTTCTTTTTCTGTGTGGAATACTGTCTTTATTTGCAGCATCAAATACCCCAGTGCATATGAGGAGCCTTGGGACTTGCCATTTTTAATCAGGAATGGTTGGCTTTGTCATGTCTCTGTTCCATCCAACATTTCTATCCATCCTTGGAGGGTTTTGCAGCAGATTAAGTAGCATTTTCATTTAGCTCTGGCGTTAGAATCTCTCCAACTATTTATCCATTCAAGGTTTCAAGTTGGAACAATCACAGGGGTTGCTATTTATATTATGAAATTATCTGAAAGTACATTTTTAAAGAGAGGAATTGGAGAGGTCAGGTGCAGTAAGTTGACAATACTCAAGGGATAACCAGATAATCCTGCTGAGAAGCTCGCCTTGTGGCATAAGTACTATGCACTGATAATTATGTCAGTTAATAGTGATATTATTGAAATAATTGTGAAAAATTGTAACTAAATTTAACCCAGTGGGAGTGGAGATTGCAGCAGTGAAATGGTATGTGCAATAATAACCAATATTGACATGGGAAAAGTGGAAATCACAAGTAAAGATATTCTTACTTTATCAGTGTACGTACTTAGAGCTGGACCCAGCAGGTATTGGCCTACCTGTCATTTTTATTATTTAAACTTGACTCAAACATATTCCTTGGGTTTACTGAAGCAGCATCATACATTGAATAAATTAGGATTTATTTAAGTCACAAGAGGAACCTGATAGCACAGGTCAGAGAAATAAGTTATCATTCAAATGTGCTGTAACCACTGAGAACGGAGCAATGTGCAGCAATGACTGATGTCTTGTGTCTCTAGAATGGTTTGACCATGACCACTCTCTGAGAAGATGGATATTCCTCGACCCTCGAGATCGTTTTTAGAGGGACAAGACAAATATTTCAGATGTATCACACTGAGGCATCATGCTGGAGGTGAGAGGAGGTAAAGGGAGAGTGAGAGATAAATACAACAGAGGTGAAAGAGAGAGAGGGGGGAGAGAGGAAAAGTGCAGCCTGCCTGCCTGGCTGACAGTTGACTCTGTTGGATGTGACTTTCACAGTCTGCTGGCGGTTTGTGTGGAAGCCATCACATCTGTGACTGGCCGTTTGATTAATGAGCCTCTCAGCTTGTCTGTGCAGTTTGAGGAGGGGCCACGGCCTTATCCCAGGCATCACTGATTTATTCGCCTTTGGAGCAAACCTCCAAGTATCATACACACTAAAATGTAATAGTGAACATTCACACACATGCAGGCAGACACATGTACGCCCTCCATGATATGCTTACAGTATACAAGTTGGTGCAGTGCAGCTGCATGCGCACACAGGCAGGGATGGAAACAAGCGCGTCCCTCTCCTCCGCCACCTGCTTACGGCTAATGAAAACCTCAATGTGTCAGTGCTGTCCAGGGGTAGCGAAGACAAAACACACCATGTATAACCAAGCAGACAAAAGATGTATTCTGTCTCCACCAACACAAACTCCCATCCCTAGCTGTCAGTCAGTGGAGGGGACACACAAGGGGATCGACGAGAGAAGAAAGAAGCCCTTCCTCAATGACACATCACACTCTCCTGATTTTCAAAAGTGACAAGTCTTTTGAATTCCTGGCCTCGCACGATGGAGAGTGTGATGATGGCTTGAGAGCATTTCTTCTTGTTTCTTTGGCAGCAGCAGCCATGAAATGTCACTCTGGCTAACCTTGAAGCTCTTTTCTCCTGTGTTGTTTAATGCTTCCAAGACTAGGGCAACCAACTGCTCAAAATGGTATGGTAACATCCCCCTTTAAGTCAGATAAATGATTTCAGAAATACTTCCAGGTACATAAATGCACATTAGTGTGTGCATGTGCTCGCAAAAAAGGCACATGTACTCACACATACATAGACAGAGCCACGCCAACCACGAACACACACTCCCTCATTCCCTGAAGCGTAAAGTAAGACCATTAATCCAGACACACTGAGATCCAGCTTCTCCCCAGGTTGATCAGCGTCCGTGGAGGAAGACGAACATTCTGACATATTTGTTTTTATTTTATTCCCTGAGAAAAAGGCCCGCCATATGGCAGCATCCAGGAACAGATGGCGATTGCCCACTTCCTGAAAGCACAAGCGTCTATCGCCGCAATTTAAGGAGCCGCTCAAGCAAGAGAATGCCACAGACTGGCATTTTTCCACAAACTGCTATTGTTATGGACCTGAGGGGTAACAGAAACAATGAGACGATGCAGATGAAATGCTTTAGTGTTCAGTAGTTACATTGTAGCTTACCATATTAAGCTACCAAATCTATGGGTCAATGCTACTAGTACTTTTTTACTGTCAATGTGTGCATAATAAAATCATGGGAACGAGTGCTTACTCAGAAAATCAGCTGTGAAAATAGCATAAGTCACAGCATATGTAACTTAAAATTTACTGCGAGTCAAAGTGTAAAGTATTCATGTTGTTCCACGTAGGTTACATGCAAGAAAGGTTACCTGGAGCAGTCGAACCAGTAGATCAGAGCATGAATGTCCTTGGATGATATTAGGTCCTTATGATGGAGTGGAAGAACGCCCTGTGACACATGAAGCTTCATCTCTCATACTTGGCTACCCCTTATCAGCCAGGTCAGAGGACCTTCCCTGACATACAGGCACAAGGAAATGGTATCAAAAAGTCACCTTGGCAGATGACACTTAAAACGTGACTTTCATCTGTGACAATACTCTACACTTTTTCAAAGATTTGTTTTATTTTTCTTGGATGGAAAAGAAAAATGACATAAAAGACTACAGCACATAAAGGCCTTGTAACACAATCAGAGTCAGAGGAGAAAGAGAAGGGTCAGCGCTGCTGCCATTAATTTCAACCTACAAAGGTGTTAAGTTGCTTTTGACTGTTTTGTACAAAAGTATGCTGAGACAGAGTTACAAGTGTTCACTAAAGAGAATTTCAAGGGGTGACCAAGGACAAAGCAGATGTGCTATCCATTTGTAGATCACTAGTTGAAGAGAAACCATTTTGCACAGAAATATCTATCAAATAAGCTACATGACATGATTTAAGTATTGACAGAGGTGATAAAAGGAATGTTTCAAAAGCCAGGAAACAGTGAACAAAAAGTCAAAATGTTATTGAAAAAAATCTTCATAGAAAATGTATAAGGAATAAAAGACAGTACATACAGCTGCAGATTCAATATAGGGCTTGTTAATGTAGGTAAAACTAGGCTGGGACTCCATGTCTGACTTCAGCAAACAGTCACCCAATTTTCCTCCCAGTCAGTCAGTTCATCACTTGTCCTGTAATCCATTTTTGACACCTGTCATTCATCAAAGCAGGCCAACAACCAACAAGTTAGTCAGCCTCCCAGCCATTTAGGCAAAAATATAATTTAGCCTATCATTAATCCAGCAAACTTTTCCACTAATCGCTTACATCTCTCATACCAATCAAAAAGCACTTCACCAAGCCAGTCGCCATTTAGCCAGCGAAAAATCGGCTAAAAAGTTAGCACACACGCAAGTCATCCATCTACCCACTCAAACCACCAGCCCGCCAGGAAGCCAGGTCAGCCAGTCAGCCAGTCAACCCTGGGGGTCTCACGGCAGTATTAATCAGTCTGGTTTCTGCTGAAAAGCTCAATCTGCAGATGATGGATGAGCCATCATGCTGTGGGAGCTGAAGTGACAGGTGACAAAGAAGGACACACACACCTGTATAAATCCACTCTCCCTCCTGTCTGGCCACGATGTTACACCGTCAAGGTAGCAGGGTGAAAGTGTATGTATATGTGTGTGTGGGAGTGTGTGGGAGTGTGTGTGTGTGCGTGTGTGTGTGTGTGTGTGTGTGTGTCTGTGTGTCTGTGTGTGTGTGTGCAGGCACAAGTGTCTCAGCATGTGTCCTGCTCTGCTAATGAAGTCATCTGAACAGTGATTTAACAGCCCTGGTTTAAAAGCCTACCGCCCTTAACTCATAGCCTTGCTCCATTAGAATGTGATATAAACCCTGGGCACAATAACTGTCCTGCCACTATAACAATATATAGGAGGCCAGTGGGCCACACTGCTAACTCACACAGTCTGGGGAGCAGAGAAAAAAAGAAAAAAAATATTGGCTGTGTACAGGAAAGGGAAGTCATTCAAGGAGACTGAAACTTATAAGATAGAAAATGCAGCTCATCACAAGGTCACAGTGATAGGTGTTTTTGTATGGGGAAGCATCATTACTAGTAATATCATCAAGTGTGTGAGATATACAATGCTGCTGTTTGTCCAGAAACTGGAGGCAGTAAAAGAGTAATTGTTGTGGAGCCTATGTGAAAACAGCCGAGGGCACTTCAGCCTGTGGTTATGCAGAAAGCGTTATCTTTAACTGCGCTAACAAATGGATCACTGGATCAGACATCAGTGCGCTTATCCCGCGAATGGCCTTCTATAGCTAGAGAGATATTTTTGAGTCAGAGATGGATCTGAGGAAAACTTTGACAGCTTACATGTCGCCAGCCATGAAACTAACTTCCTGCTCTGTGCGAGCGACTCAGGCAGAACCAAAGCCATTCTCCAAATCCTCCATGAAATCTGCTCCTCTGGCCCAACAAAGAGAGGCTAATGAGGCAAATGACAGAATCTCAGACACTTTGATACTGTGAGATTATGGTGAATTATATAACCTTTACCCCCTCCCACTCCCATCCGTCCTAATACTTTTCTGGTTCCATGTCAGAATTGACTACTCTCTCTCTCTCCACGTCACTCACGATCTCAGACAGAAAGTCCAATCTCTCTCTGTCTCTTCCTATCTGACTTCATATCCACTTCATTCAGTTTCTGTTCATGAATGCCCAAACACTAATTTGGCTCAGTCAAGCAATGACAGTATCTGTTTTAACATGCAACAAAGCAGCACATAAGGGGAGGAAGAATGGAGTATGTGTATGTGGGTGTGGGGAGGAGGGAGGGAGGGCAGAGGCATGACGGCGACAAAGCTCGTCACAGCACAGCACAGAGCTGCGTACTTCACCCTTATTAGGCCTGTGTCCTTGGCAGATGCAGAGCTTGCCCTTTGTTAGAAAGGTGTGTGTGTGTTACAATGGCAGTGATTTAGAATGGATTGGGCGTAGGCGTGGAGACAAGGTGCAGTAGCCCCATAGCTCCCTGATAGCTGGCAGCGTGACAGCTGTGAATGGAGAACAGGGAACAGCCTGAAGTATTGCAATCTAATATGTGTCACATACCTGCATAAATATTTATGCCTGTTGCAGAGCAGAACAGGGAGGGGGAGGGAGGGGGGGATGAGGGGAGGATGGGACAAGAGTGGTGGACTTGGGCAAAAAAACTTCAGGTGACACCACGATCTGAGCCGGCAAGTCTTTATCCATCTTTAAGTACTTCAGCATGTCTCAAAAGTACCCAATGAACAGACATAACTCAATTACACATGCCAAAGACAGGATTTCATGATTAAACACACACTGCACATTAGAACACTCCAATACCCTCTTTCCAAAGAGTTCTTTCAACAGCTCAGCCTTCATTTTGGAAGCCACAATGGACAAAATGGAAGTTTAAACCACCAATTAAGAACTATTTGATACCGCTGAGTTTGGAAGCATTCATTTCACAAAAAGAGTGCAAAAATGGAACACCGAAAGAAACAAGCGTATATGTAACAAGTGAAATATTTTACCTGTTGGCCAGCAGAGTTTTGAAGGTGACCTGACTCATGCCCTGATAGGCTGGCAGCAGCCTCGGCCAGTCCCATGCCCAGTCGACCACGGCACTCTGTTGATGTATGAGGATAGCGTATTGTTAGTTATTAATCAGGGTTAATACCATCAGTGCATTACCGCTCCAGCTGGGACCCACTAACAAAGGAGGAGGGGGGTCTCCAGCGCAGGCCACCGACATCAGGCGATCAATCATGTCCGCACAAGAAGGTTTTTATTCCAATAAGACAGCAATTAATTTATAAATCCATTTGGGGGGATGTAGCCATCATTTATAGAAAGATAAATCAATTTTTGGAGGGAGTCGTTACTCTTCTTGCTATGCCTTTTTTTCTTTCCATCTTCAATGGCATCCCGCCAACCCCCCCTTTCTCCTTTTCTCCCTCTCCATGTCTTACACTCGCTCTCTTTTTCTTAAACACACACACATGCGCACACACGGACAAACACACTTGGCACTATCACCATATTGGGAAAGCAAATAAAAATCAGATTGCTTTGATTGCAAAAATGTCACTCTTAACTCCAGGCTGAGTTTTATTGACAAAAGGAGGAGAACTCCACTCGTTCCATCAATCCATCCAATCCCCCTCTGCTTCTTCCTCATAGGTGATTGATGGATGTAACTTTTTTTCCTCCTCCCTCCATTTTATTTGACAAACAACACAGGCACCTGAAGCGGAGAAGGCATTTTAATCATTCTCTTAATAGGGTGTTTCTATGCAAAGCTATGCAGCCTCCTGTGATAAGCCGAAAACAGGCCAAGTCTTAGGATTAAAATGTGTCTGTTCTTGAAAAACAATAGCGACAACACTGCAACATTGTAAGGGATCACAAATGTATGAATACATCTGATCCATTTAAAAAAAACAAAAAAAACTTATAAAGACACATAAGCATATCTTGAGGAAATACCTTTGTTTATTGTTTTGTGTGATGTCAATAGTATTTCCCTTGATAGTAGGAGGGAAAAAAGGGGGGAAGTCGACTACTCTCGCAGTGAACCTCAGCTACCTGCAGCTAGACTTAACCCCTTTATGGAGAAAAGAAAATCTACAATTAAATGAACATCATGGTGGCACTCCTGGGGATAAGTTTGGGATAAGAGGGTAAATGGTTCAAAGCCCCAAAGAAGTGCACTTCAAGCCTGCATTCTCCTTTAACATTACTCATTTCTTTATGAAAAAGAAAACTTCTTTCAGCTTTTCACCTTTTCAGCGTTCTTTTCTTCCTGCCAGCCTAACTCCTACTTGGAAAAGGCAGCAACCTATTGGGAATAGGAAAGCCAAGCCCCAGAAAGACCTGACAGCTTCAGAGACAGCCACAGTATCCAGTTCGCTAGAGACTCAAACAGCTCCTAACCTTCAACATTAAGCCTCTGGCCTTGGTTAAAGTTAAAATGACACTCTGCGTGTCACGAGTACACCTACACAGTACAAAGTCATGAAAAAAACTTGAAGAAGCTCACTTGAATAATTGCTAGAATATCAAAGACATTTCATGGAGCTAAAATAAGGAATAAATAAATTTTTCACTACCTGAATAAACCATGATTATACCTTAACACAGCTTGACTAACCTGATCCAGCTTCTTCTTGCCAATGTGGTCAAACCGGTGGAGAGGGTTGAAACGGGCAGCGTCGACGTGACTCTCAGAGCCAAGGTCAAAGTTCGCCAAGTGAGGAGGATGATTTGGCAAGTCTGTGCTTCCACTCAGTTTAGACATCAGTAGCTCCTGTATGATGTAGCGGGGATGTAAGGGGAGAAAGGAACACAGGAGACAGACAAGACTGATAAGACTGACAAGAAATACTGTGTAATGAAAGAGGCTAGCAAACAAAGACCACTATAAAACGACTTATGTACAAGTAAACTTACATTCTTCACATTTAAAGAACAACAGAGTCTCTATGACAGTCAGCATGCTGATATCTGGAACATTAATAATGATGATGAACATTTCTTCTAATGTCCAGTTTGACTGACCCCCATGAAAGCTTCCTTAAGTTCAGATAGGATTTATGCTGCCCTGTTACCAGACAAGTATAGAGGGAATAATGGTCTTCAGTCACATTTCCTCTAATTGATCAGCCTCATAAAAGGGAAAATTAATCAGAGATGTTCAGAAGTAAAGTCATACAAAGTGAAAAGAGATATGTGTAGATGAAAAGAAAGAAAAACAGGAGTTTTTTAGAACACCAGTAGGCTTTCTAATCCTGTTTCTGTAACCTTTGCTCTGGTTACGTGGTACAGGTGTGCTGCAAGAGTATAAAGTAATGAGTCTATGTACAGTATGTCTTCATGTGTGTGCTCAGGCGTACATGGGCATCCTGGTGTGAATTCACTATATTCCCATCCGTCAGCTTGACATGGCCTCTGAACCTCCTCTCCCTCCACCTCAGCACCAGCCCAGTCTGTCCCTGACCTGCATGCTCTTGCCTTGACCTTGGCTGGGTAGAGATGCTGAAGCTGCCAGGAGGGTAACTCGGACCATTCTTGGGAATCCCATTCACACTCTATCAAATTGCTATGCAGAGTAATAGCTGTTTATGGATTACATCAAGAGCAAATGATGTACATATATGGTTGATCCTAAATGGAGCATCCTGATAGTGAAATACCAAATCTTTGCCGACACCAGTTCCCAACAAAAACACTATTCAGCCTCATTTGAGCGATATTTTCTATAAATGACAGTGTCCAGTCTTTATGAAATTATTTAACCTTTTTGGAAGAATTTTTTTTTTTCAAGATTTATGTCCAAAGTAGTAATCGATGGGCATGAGGCTGGCTGTCAAAGTGTCGGGAAGTCAAAAAATAAAGACAGATGGTCTAACATATTTTTTATTTTATTTAACCTTTATCTAACCAGGAGAGTCCCATTGAGATTAAAAACCTCTTTTTCAAGGGAAAAAGGCAATATTGTTAGTGTTAATCCTTCAGTGGGATTTGTTTACAGTAAAATTAATTATTTCCGATCATAGCTTATGATTAATATTCTCAGTGTATAGAATAGCATATGTCTTTGTCATACATAGATATATTGTACAATTAGGAGGAGGATGTTTGATTTTCACTAAGATAGAAATGTGAACTCTCTTATATGTTATGGAACCTCCTGAATTGCTATACATAACTACTTCTATGTACTTTTACATTTACACATTTTTACTAATTTCTAAGTTTATGCAAACTTAAAAGCAATTGTTTTACCAACTGTGTAACTAAACTTTCTATCTCCCTTCCTTCCTCTCTCTCTACATATGTGATACATTAACTTGAATTAATGTGGGCATTTTCTAGAGAACAGGTACTTTTCATTTTGTTAAACTTTTGAAGTGAATTCAGCTATTTAAAAAAAACTTCCACTTGAGTTTAAAAAAAGAGAAAAGAATGACTGCTCTTTCTCACTCAGATCTCCTCCAAAGAGTTTTATACTGAATCTGGCAACTCCATGTGGCTCCCTCTCCTCTACATGTGGTGAGTGTATAACACAGAAAAATCACTGTAGGTTTGCACCCTTGAGGTCACCTGAACAACAGAAGATCAGAACAAGCAGACTGCACACAAGCAGCAGCCCTCTTCCCTCTGTCTCCCCCTCCTGAACAGCCTGCGGCCTCAGGCCAGCAGCCACCTAATTGCTGGGGAGAGCGAGTGCTTCCCTACCTCATTGCCTTGGA
>OMNN01010151.1:3350-15250 GCA_900302755.1 Chromis chromis
CTAAACTGATGTTTTCTTTTCTTTTCTTTCCTTTCCTTTTTTTTTTTTTTACTCAAAAGCCTGAATGTAAAAGTGGAACACATAAAATCAATTACTGTCGACATCAATATTCAGTTTCTTTATTTTTCTTTCATGGTTTCTGAATATGGTTTACTCTAACTCTAACTGTACCACTTCTTCATATGTTATACATCCTTAAACATCATAAACAGACCTAATAAACTGTGTTATGAAACTGATCAGCAGGTGGACTCCAGCACACATTTCTAGACTGATGGATAAACAGGATTTATTTTCCTCCATTCATTGTACTGCACTGTACCTTCTCTTTAAATCATATAGCGCCCTCCACTGGTCAAAGCCTTGAGTGATACCAGATTATACAATGTCAAATTGGACATCTGTTTAAAACTGCACATTAGATGTATTATTTAATAAATTTTAGTAGAAGAGAATTACTGTTAACGCAAACACATAACTGTATTTAGACTGTGATGAGTGCTATTTTTTTTTAAACAAATGTGGCATTGCGGCCCCAGATAGTTCCTATAAGTATTTATGTGAATGTGTCCATATTTCTACTGTAAATACAGTCTTTCGTTGACATTTTACCCACTTTTAAAGCCCCTAACATCAGTAGAATTTAATAAAATGTTAAATATAGCAAGATAAGGTTCCATTTTTGTGCTATTTTGACAAAATGGGGATGTGAACTAATCCTTAGCACCACAAAAACTGGTCTATATGTGATGGTCTTGGATTTGGTTTCTAGTTTTGTTTTGTTTTTGTGATTATTTCCTGTGTGTTTTCCTGTTTATCTTCTGTGTTTCCTGTTTCTCTGTTTGTCTCTGTTTGGTTGTGGATTTCCTGTCCCTTCTCAATTCCTTCCTGTTTTATTTTGAAATTGCCTACTTCTGTTCTTTGTTCCTCTTTTCCCTCCTTTTGATTCCCCTGATTAGCTTCACCTGTTGTCTATTTTGCTTCTCTCATGTTCTCCTGTCAGTTTCTTCTCATTGCTCCTACGGTTTGTGTTTTTAGTTTTTTGGATTCCTGTGGATTTACTTTTCTTGGATTACCTGCTTTATATTTTGGATGTGTTTTCACCTGGATTACCTGCCGCCTTGCATTCGTTCACCTGTACACCCCAGTAAGTTTCTGTATTTAAGCTTGTTCTTTTCCACAAGCTGTCTGCATATCTCTCATGTTGAAATCTAACAACATATGAGTCTTATTTTGCTGTATGTTCTCATTTATATACTTGAAATAAACATGGAAAAGAGAAACTGGTGACAATTCAACACACATCACAATAAATCTCATGTTTATTGAGTGAAACAGGAGATCAGTGCAGCACTAAAAGCAGCCAAACAAAACAGTGCAAGAGTCTTCATTCCTCAGTTCGTTTATTTGCAGAAAGGAAATTCTAGAAATCCATTTTAGTGTCTCTGTTAGTCTTTAATGTCAGGTTTGTGTTGTGTTTGCTTCCATGTCGTAGCTAGAGCTGGATGGTGATAGAACATGTACTATTGGCACCAACAGATCTCATCAGATGGAGGCTACTGGATTGAACTTTACCTTTATGTTCTCTCCATCTTTGTCAGTGGTGAATCCAGCCACCACTTCCTTCATACAGATGCAGTTTCTCTATAGAGTGTTTATTTCAACTATATTTATGGAAACATTCAGTAAGGCAAATAATGTTAAAGTTCAACATGAAGACAACATGGCAGCTGCTTGGAGCTTTGCACATATAATGACAATATACAGACCCTTTTGTCCACCAGTTTATGGATGATTTTACATCACAGTTTCTTCAAAATGGCAAAGAAACTGGAACTTTAGCTTGCCATAAATGCCACATATCAAGTTCTACTGATGTCAGAGGTCTCAAAAGTTGGTGAAATGTCGACCAAAGACTGTATTTTTAGAAGGAATTATGGATACAGCCAAATATATACACTTACAGGAGCTTTCTGGAGACATAATACCATCTTTGTTGTTAAATTCTGCATTTTTTTCTTTCATTTTGAAGAGCCTCTGCTGGAGCCATTTAATCATTTGGATCCACTGGAAACAATTTCGTCTGTGTCCTCACCAGATTCATGGCTGTGGGAGTTATAACTGTGGAGATACTGAACCCTAAATATGGCTTCCCAGGTAAGATGCTCTTTTTATGGTCAAAATGTATGAAACACTCAAAATTAAGCCTAAAATATTTCATAGAACTTAGGGTTTGGTTTTGAAATAGCAAATAAGTAAACTCTGAACAAAATTCAAGATGGTGGAGCAACACCACAATCTGAAATAACATGGACTGACCCTGTATTTCAAAAACAAAACACTTTGGCCACTGGGTCACCCTTTTGGTGACCCAGTGGCCAAGTGGTTGAGGTTCATAGATGCGTTAAAGCATTGCTGCCTGATTCTATGTAATTCGGATGCATTGTAACTTCCCAGTTAAAACAAAAGAACAAGCTATTCATGTATAAATACACTTTTAAAGGACAATATAAAAAGGATACATGCTGTTTTGATTTAGGTGAACATAAAACACATCGTTCAGAATAAAAATAAATGTAAAACAACCCCACTGAGCCTTTTTTTGAATTTGAAATGTGACTCCAACTTGCTGCTACGTGTCGACCTAAAGATCAGAGGCAACAAACCCACCAGGAGTGAGAAACGTTCATATTTGTGGGGTAGTGGGACAAACACAAGCGGTTTTTCGTAGCTACTTTAAGAAGCAGGAAAGTAGTGAGGATGGAATCTGTCTTAATGATATTAGTTTTTTTCTCATTTATACATGATTGTGTCCATCTTCTCCTCTGCTAAACCATTTTCTGTCTGTTTGTTCTCTTTTGAAACTCAAGAGCAAAAAATAGTAAGAAAAAAATCCAATCAGGACAGATGGAGTCCAGGTGTATCTGTGTTTGTGTGACTGATGTCAGATATCTGAGCAGAGATGGATGCTCAGGAAATTGGAACAAGCTCCGAGCTCCATCTCCTTCTTTTTTTTTTTCATTTTCTCTCTCTATCACAATCTCCAGTCAGTTACAGTCGATACTTCTTCACCCATGATGGCTCTGAGACTCTGATAATTGAATCTGTACCCAAGAAAACAGCCAATAAGACGAACCGAATGAACAGCAGCACACGACTGTGATGCTTTCATTTCCATGTGATGCAGCCGAAACGTACGACGCTTTATTGTTTCTGCTCAGATGGAAATTTATGATTATTTCAGATGAATCACATTTGAAATTCGGTTGTCTGTTATTGAGTTATTTAATTTAGAGACCAAAGACGTTCAATTTGCCCAAAATTTCTGAAATGAAAATTCTCCAGTGTGGGGGAAAAAGAATCGAAAATCAGGCCTAAAGATGAAGCAGCTTTATTTCTGTGCATCTTTGTGCATTAAACAGAAGACATTTACACAAATCTCATGAAAAGAAGATGTAGAAGAAGAAATAATACAACTTTTTATTGCTAAAGATGTTGACTGCTGTTCAAGACAATCACAGACAGTGAGGCTCAGAGGATTTGAATCTTGTGTTGACCTCGTGTTTACACTAGATGGAGCCACTCACCATGAAACACTGCCCTACCTTAACTGTACTCATTCACAAATCAGTATTTTTAAGTATGTGGTCTGTTCACACTGTAAAACTAACTCTTTCTCGAGCTAATAGATGTCAGCATTCACACACAGGATCTGCTGGATTATTCTGTTAATTGACACAACTGTTCCCGAATGAAATTCATGAAAATCAGGGGAGAAACTTCTGCTCAGTGTGCACAGGCTCCGAGTTTTCCCTCTTTTTTATTGGCCATTCCATTTTTTCAGCAATATTAAAGTATAAGTAGAACTGACAGCAAGCAGCACTATTTATTTGTATTTTAGTAGCATGAAACATTACAATACACTGATTTAACACACTGAACTCCAGTTGTTTTAACTACATAAAGAATGTGATGAAATGTCTTAGTTTAGATGCTTGCAGCCTTCTGCACTCAGGAACGTGTAACATTAGTTTAACCCTTTGAACCCCAAAACCTCAAAGAAGATTCGACAGACATCTTTTTTTTAAATTGCCAACATTACACCATTAATCACAACCAGAATCTGTGAAAACCAAAAAAACTTTCCACAGTAATTGTACTAATGATGTGTGATGTGCAGTTAAGCCAGAGAAAAGAACCAAATCTAAGCTTAAAATCCACATATTTCATCTAAATCACTTTATTATATATGCCTTGTTGAACATTTTGGCAAAAAAAGAAGTTTGCTTTAGCCAGATTCTATTATTAACAAAACAAAACTGCACTTTGTGGCGCACCCAGGAAGCAATAAGTGACTCAGTTGCAACCAACAGTGTGTGGTTCTGTCTATCGCAGGGCTACACAGAGAGACAGACAACCAAGCACACTCTCATTCACACCTACAAACAATTTAGAATAATCAATTAACCTCAGCATGTTCTTGGACTGTGGGAGGAAGCCGGAAGAAGCTGGAGTAGCCGATGAAAACCCACGCTGCACAGGGAGAACATGCAAACTCCACACAAAAAGATCCCAGGCATCCTAACCTGAAACTTTCTAGCTGTGAGGTGACGGTGCTAACAACCGAGCCACCGTGCAGCCCCATAATAACCATAATCAAAATAACATTATAAAATCATATTAATCATCATATTCATAATCGTAACTGTTAATTATAGATCACTTTTCAAAATCCAAGTTACAGAGTGCTTCACGAGGCAGCAACAAAACAGGATATCATCAGGATATAAGAGACAGTAGGGCAAATATAAACAACAATGTTAAAAGATAAATTAAACTAAAACTGGAAGAAATAAAAGACGTTCAAAAGAAATAAAATCAGGATGGGCTCTACAATTAAAAAATCTTTTCAGAAGGGCCCTAAAAGATGTCACTGGCTCAGAAATCTAAGTAGTCTATTATCTATAGTGTACATAGATAAACCATGTTTTTATAGTATTGGTAACACCTGTGGACACTTCAAGAGTCTTGATTTGAGGTTTTCTCAATTTTTGCAAAATAAATAATCAATGGAATTCAACTTGTTTCTCAGTTTTTGAAAATGATTTATGGCATTTTAACTTTGTCATACTGCACAGAAGACATTTGAGCTCTTTCTACTTCTAGTCATGGTTGTACTGTTTCCATAGAGGTGCATGACTTTATATTGCAGTGAAAAATGAACCTAGAGTGAGGAAAAATGTGACGGGAGCAAGAAAACACAGCTCTGAGTTGAAATATGAGAAGTGTTCAGTAGTAAACACTGGAACTGGGACAGTTTTCTATCTATCAATGGAGGTTTATGACTTATTTCCTCACATTCACCTTAAATGTAGCTCGTGTCAAATGTTTACTTATAAAAACTAATGCATGAGAGCCTCATTAAGGAATCGGCACTAGACCAATCACATGGCTCCACAGTGGTAGCTACAGTCTGATTTGACCAAGTAAGAAAGGAGCAACAACTAACAAACTAAGGTTACATACCATCTGAGTGTTGAGTGTTTCTGTATTTGCTGCCTCAGAGGTTTGACTCACTGGAGGCTCATTAATATCAGCAGCTGCACCTGAGCTTTCTCTGCTGACCTACAATAACTCCAAATGTTTCAACTTGTGTGTCTCAAGATCTGTATCATTCACAGCTTCAAGGTCTGCGCTTGCTTTTATGTGTGTGTGTCTGTGTGCATGTGTGTGTGTTTGTCTTTAGCTGCAGCAGGGAGGGAATCACGTGTTCTCTCCATTTATCTGCTGCCATATGTTGCTTTATGTAAAAGCAGAGTCTTGTGGGGCGGCCTTATGTTGAATCTGAAACAAACAATATGATGATGAAACTACTACAAATCCCTTATTAAAGCAGTTTATTTACTCACCTGCTTGCATATATAAATTACTTAACTGTTACTGCGTTATATTCCCTTTTTACTGAGCATCATGTTAACTCAGCATCACGTCTACAGAAAGCAACAAGCTGTAGATGGATGCTGCTGCTCTATAACAGTGTACAGTTGTGCCACTGCACAGAGGAGAGTTTGCTAACATGCTAATTTGTGCAGTTTTATATGGCAGTATGTCAATTCTGCCCCCTATATTGGCACAATCCTGCAAAAATATTGGCTAAATGCTTCACTTTAAGGTTAAAAAAGCGCCAAATACAGCTAGTTGATGCAAAAACAGGACCCAGTTTATAGCTTCTGACAGTCTAAAGTTGCAAAAACATGATTACAGTGCAGTTTCAATTTAATACTCAGTGATCAGGTTAAAAATAAAATATCTTAAGTCCAATCTTTCCCCGTCTGCTCTGCTGCAGGATTCGCTGGGACGCCGCCCAAACAGAATGCTGACAGGCACCCAATGTTTCCCATCACACACATTACAGTAATTAACTCTGCGTTCAGAGGATGAAAAAGGTGCTGCAGCTCCTTTTGTCAGGTACAGATAATTTGAAGGGGGGGAAAAATGAAGATGACTGGTCTGTTTCCACGCAGCCTTTTCTGCAGGGATCTGAAATATAAGCTTAATTCTTCGGCTCTGCGTTTAATAAATAATTAATTTCGTGTTCAACTTTACATTCTGGAGTTCAAAGGGGGCTGCTGGAGTCTTTCTGTCATGACTTCTGCAGGGAAACAAAAAGCAACTGAGAAGAAAGAGAATGAATAAAAGCAGAAAAAGAGAACAACGTCTCTCCTTATCCTTCCTGCAGAGTGTTGTTGTTATTATTTATCATAACTGCATTGTGCTTTGCATTTCTAAAGGAGTCACATTAGAGAGAGAGAGAGAAAAAAAAAACATCGCCTGAGGTTTTGGAAATATTTAACCGTGCACATATTTCTCTGTCAATGTGATTTGGAATATATAAACGCTTTAATCAAAGATGGGGGGAGGGAGAGAAGGAAAACAACCAGGAGCCTTTTTCTCTTATTCCCTTGAACTCATTCAGACTCGCTGCAAGGCATCATAATGAACAAACAAACCAGACAGACTTTTTCTCTCTTAAAGCTTCACTTTAAACCCCAGAACATGCCGTGTGAAAGTTAAACAGCAGCTGAATCCACCTGTCTGGTTGGTGACAGTCTGACTTCAGCAATCCTGCAGGTATCTCAGGTAAATGTCTGCTTTTGCTGCTTCTGAGGGATTTAACTGCATATTGGGTGTCTCCAGTTTATGAGTGACATATTTTCAAGTGCAGGACTTTTATTTTGTAATCTCTTTATAGAATAGAATAAAGTCCTCTTCTAGTAAACGCTTATTTTTTTACAGAGAAGTATAGAAAAGGCGTACGTCACTGCAGATTATGAAAGCGACTTAGTTCGAAATAATAGCAGACAGATGTTCACTCTTATGAGTTATTATCTTTTTTTATTTCTACGAGTTGCTTTCATGAACAACATTTTTCCTAAGTGCCCGCAGATGTACATACTATAGCTATTTTACTACTTGCATTTCTAGTTTGTTTCCATACTTGTCTTGTCTCCAGTCTGTGCAAACACACTGCCTGCAATTCAGCCGAGAAGTTCTTTTTTACAGAATCTGATTAGTGCAAACATTTTATTTTTTATTTTTTTGGCATCATGTACAATAAAGTGATCTAGATGAAATATCATGATTTTAAGTTTACATTTGTTGGTTTCCCCTGAATTGACAGCACATCACACATGATTAGTTCAATGACTTTGGAAATCCAACAAATCTTTCTGCTTTTACGGTTTCTGGCTCTGATAAATGGTGTAATTTTGGCAATTTTAAAGCATAATATGTCTTTCAAACCCTTATTTTTACAGAGAAATATAGAATGATGTATGTTACTGATGCATTTGCTGCTACAACATTTGCTCCTCAGAGTGCAAACATGCTGCACATTATGAAAGTGACTTAGTTCAAAATAATGCAAACAGATGTTCACTCTTATGGATTATTTACATGTTTTACTTCTACAAGCTGATTTTCATGTGCAACATATTTACAAGTGCTCACATATGTTGTGATACTGGAAAAAATGCTGTAGATATTTTACTACTTGCATTTCTAATTTGTTTCCATACTTGGTGTCTCCCCTCTGCTCTGTACTACATGGCCTGCAGTTCAGCCAAAAAGTCCATGAATGTCACATGACTGTTGGTCACAACTAAATCACTAATGACTTCCTAGTTTGTGCTGCAGAGTGCAGATTTTTTTATTTTTTTTATTTTTTATTTTTACAGTATCAGGTTAGTGCAAACATTTTTGTAATTCAGTGAATTTGGAAAGTTGAAAAACCACCTGATTTTTCTGTTTTTAAGGTTTCTGGTTTTCATAAATGGTGTGATTTTGGTGGGTTTTTTATTTTTTAAAGCGCAATATGCTTTTCAAACCCTTATTTTTTACAGAGAAATATAGAAAGATATACATTACTGATGCATTTGCTGCTACAACATTTGCTCATTAAACATGCAAACAGTGCAAACATGCTGTAGAATATAAAACGACTTAGTTAAATAAAACCAAAAACATCATATATGCTTATTATTTCAATTTTTGTTTAATTGAATTTTAGACTTTTTAATATTCATTTTTTATTGTAAATACCAGCAATATTGCACCTTATTTCTTTAACCAGCATGATTTGCACATTTATTGCACGTTCTTTTGCACATTGGTTTCCTTATTTTCCTTAAATGTAACATCTGGGAGCTACTGGACACTTTGAATTTCCCAAAGGGGATGAATAAAGTATCTGTTTTCAAAATAATAGCAGACATATGTTTACTTTATGAATTGTTTTGCTTTTAACCTAACCTTTATTGATCCCCTTGGGGAAATTCCTCCTCTGCATGACCCATCCTATTCAAAGTTAACCTTAACTATACATACTAGGAGGAGTGGGCTGCCGCAGTGCAGCGCCCGGGGAGCAGTCAGGGGTTAAGGGCCTTGCTCAAGGGCCCACAGTGATGGTGACTGGGACAAGCGGTCGCTCTCACTTTCCCACCTCAACCTCTTGCCAGTCCAGGGTCTCAAACCGGCGACCCACCGGTTACAAGTTCGCTTCACAAACCATTAGGCCACCACTGCCCCAGACTTTTTAGTTCTACAAGTTGTTTTTGAAGCTGTTTTGAATCCAATGTAACATAATCAAATAACTTATGGGTCTTTAATTAGTCAGTGGGATAGGTGAATGTCTGGTTCATCTAAGTCATGGTACCTGCAGACGCCCTAGAAAGGAGCTCAATGACTGGAACCTTTGTTGCTGCCTCTGGACTCGGCGGTTAAAGTGCTGATGGAGGTCTGCTCCACCCTTCAATCCCTCCATCAACCGTTCACAGCTGCTCAGAGTGGAGTGGACTTCTGGCACGTTGCTCATTTTAATCTCCTTAAGTATTCGCCGCCACACCACCGTCAATACGCCCGTCTGTCAAAGTGATCGATTCCGGCGCTGCAGGTTTTTTTCCCTGAGCGACCAGGAAACCGTAAACTGGCCGAGAAACTGGATGTTGGATTTCAACAATTCATCAGGAACCTCATGATAGCAGATTAAAAAGAGACTGTCTGGATTTCTGCCACTGGAGTCTGTAGGAATGACAAATGTTGGTGGTTTTTTTAAAGCCTCACTAAAACGGTTTGATCTGCTTCCTGTGGTCAACCACAACTCAACAGGCCTCTGGACCAAAACAGTGTTGATCAGACACTTAGATTCATATTTTGATACGTCAAAGCAGTAAAAGCATAGATGCATTAATAATAACTGCTGTGTTCCACTACAGGAGAATCCGCTATTGTTTAACAGAACCGAGCTGTTATTAATTCCACCTTCACTTTTCCTGCTGCGTCAAGTCAAAACATCTTCTGTGGAATCATTGATTTTGATCTTGTAAATAACAAAGCCAAGTAATTCCCTTTTGCGCTCCGTAAGTTAAATAAAAACGATTCCTCACAAACACAACACAAAGCCACTGTGAGAAATAATAGCAGTAGTGATAACAATACATTTTATTTCTACAGCAGCTTTTGAAACCAGAGCAACAATAAAACATTAAATAACTTTACACATTGATATGGACAACCTTCCCATCACCATAAAGCTGCTCAGCTCCACTCTGCCTCTGCAGCAGCACATAAATCAGCCACCAGATTGATCTATAGTCTGTTGCTGATTAAAGTGAACACAAATAATGCATATGAACTCAAGTGTTGCATCTCATAGCCATAGGATGGAGACTGTTCTGTAAATGGTCGGCACTTATGGAGAAGTTCTGCTTGACCTTCTCGAGTTTCCTTGAAACTTTTTATTATAAACTGTGAAGATTGAAATTTTAGCTTGATATAACAAATACTTTGAGATATTAAAAAAAAAGAAAGAAAAAAAGCCTGTTCCACTTTCAGCACATTTTATTGTACATTGAAATTTGAGGCAAGGTTTGAAAAAAGAAACTCAGAAACTGTTTGTCGTGGTTCTGTTTAATTCCTATTTTATTTAGAAATTTCCTGCCCTCGTGTGTCTCTTGAATTACTTCCACTCTTTGTCTTCATATTTTTTACTGTATTTAATTACAGCCTTTTTTCCCCATTTTGCCCAGAATGTGGGTAAATATGGTAAATACTGTAAAATGGTAAATCATTTTATTTATTTCATAGATTTTTCAAGTTACAGATATTATTTAGCAAAAATCTATATTTTTTATAAATGGTAATGTGTAATGTAAACTGCAGAAGACGTAAGATGGCAGATATTTGCTGTTACTTGAAGGAATAATTATTTATATTGATTAAAAAATGGTAAAGATTTACCTGTTTTGTTAAATTACAGATAATATCTGGTAAAATCACTGACAATAAATAGTATCTTATACGCTGATTGTAAGAAAAATAGGCCCAGACTGCAAAACTGTACATAATGAAAGTTTGCTGTATTTACATCAGCAAAAATAAAAAAAGAAGCAAAAAATACATTATTTTACAGATATTTGCAGATATTTTCTTGGTATTATATAGTTTTCTTACATGTTTTGTTAAATTAAAGATAATATTTAGTAAAAAATTTTATTTTTTTTACAGCTACTTATGGTAACTATCTTAATCAACTACGCACATTAAACTTACTGGAATCATTAAGAAAGCAGTAGTTTTCAAAATGACCACCAACACACTTATTACAGGGCCCATATTTAGAGTTTGAGAACATATTGACTTGCTGAAAAATCAGATATCAGCTTATTATCTCTGAAGTGGAGTCAGGTGGTTCAGGGATGTTTGGCTGCAACTTCCAGCGGTCATCAGAGCTAAACATTCTTCCTGACTTCAGCCTCGACCCTCAGCCGTCGCTGCCAGATTTTCCCTGCAGAGTTCTTCCTGTTTTCTGCTTTCGAAGCTTCAGCAGAGCTTCTTTTAGTGGCTGCTTAACTCTGAAAGAGGAGACCTCAGTGCTCATCTTTCAAGGTCTTCAGAATAAGTTTTCTGCCCATTTTTCTAATCGTTTCAAGCCTTTCAGTATTTGAGGATGTATCATATGTTACAGGCAAGAAGGCAGTAAAATGTCCAATTAACTTGATGTACAGATAGTTTGGGCTCTCCTTGTGTCTTTCTGCTGTTTTAATGCTGTTTTCCTGCTGACCTACTTCACATCTTTGGTTCCAAAAACCAGTGTTGGCAGTCAGGTTAGAAGCTGCTGCCAGATCGTCTGTGTGGGTGACAGGTTCTTTAATTTGTGATGCAAATGGTGATGTGAAGTTTAGAAAAAGAAAATGTTTAAGTAGTTTTTAACGGTTAAAAAAAAAACAATTTACATTTTTTTTAAAGAGATCTTCTATGTTTTGTTAAATTACAGAAATTAAAGAGTAAAATCACAACAAAAAAAAAAATGTTGGCCTTAAATACAGACCAAAACTGTTAAT
>OMNN01010159.1:3876-21577 GCA_900302755.1 Chromis chromis
ATATATGAAATGTAATGCAATCTCGGTTTATGCTAAATAAATAGAAGTGGTACTAGGGCTAGACAAATGTTATCAGTGTTCTGCAGGACAAGAGTGGATAGTGAAATGTGTATAAAGTCCATATGCATGAGTGCATTTTGGATTAACTGTTGTGCTGAGCTGCATGTTGGTAAAGAGGCCTGTCTGAACAGATTTGATTCTCAGTAAAGAGAAACATGTGTTACCAGCTGTAAAATACTGCAGAAAGAGGGGGGAAAAAAGAAGCTGGCATTGTGCTGAGGTTCACAATTTTTTCTGAATTGTTTACGGTGAGCAATTACAATAAAGCAAGCTAAATTTACTGTGGACTTCACTCCACTCGACCCACAGTTACTACTGGAGTCAGAGGACAGCTAACGCTAATAAATGAGCATAGGGTCGACGAGCCATTAAAAAGTGCTTTGAAGCTCCATTTAAGAAAAGATGGTCCTATAACCTGCTCGGTATAATTTCAAAGAGAAATAGGCTATGTCAGGAGACATTTATATAAATTAATATAAATGTGGTCTTGGAAAATATTTGTCAGAATGAGGCAGTGGTTATTGTAATCACCGTCACGAGCCATAATTTCACAGTAACACATGCCATATGCCTCTATCTATCTACGTATTAGAGCAGACGAAGAGGCATTAATGTGTGAAGGGGCAACGAAGGCAGCAAGGCAAGCATGAAAGTGATACGTTTGTAAGAATCAAAGAGAACTATAAGCTGTGGGAGCTGACGGCATTGTTTTTTTTTTTTCCTTGACTGTATTTTTTCATTATTTATTTATTTATTTCCCCCCTCACACACTTCTGACAGATCTGAGGCATTGAGGCAACACTCAGGAGAGGGATGGATGCTGACAAGGATATAGCTAATACATGCTGCGTGGTGAAGTCAGTAGAAAGGAACAGTTAGGCCTCTAATCACACAGAAGTCAACACAAAGTCCCTTCACAGCGCAGCTCAAAGGGAAACTCAGGTGGATGCAGAGAGAGGAGAGAAAAAAATAGAAGAGATAAAGTGATGTTTCATCTTTGGGGTCTTTGTCTTTAGCTTTAGTGTCATCTACTTTCACAGCATGGCTCCAGGCTTTACATATTTACATATTTATTTTATTTACATAACAATTTGCATAATTACCATTACAAAAAAAAACTATGCTAGTGCTTTGTGGTATATGAACCTGCGGTGAACCCATAGTTTCTGAACAGGCCTACAGATGCCATGTTTACATACACAATTTATGACTCTCACTTTTTTCTCTCTCCCTGCTGCCTGTCATTTGTTGAGTTTAGTTTTTTGTGTGTCTTTTTTGTCCTCTCCCTACCCCCGTGCACCAGTATGACAGGTGCAGGAAGTATTGCCAATGTGCAGAGGTATGTGTGTGTTGGTGTGTGTCAATGACCTGCTGTGCCCCAGCTGAAAGACCGGTACACCAGAAGGACCTCTCTATCTGATCTGCCCCATCTGCTATCAAGACAGGTAGTGTCTACACCTGGGGAGAACTCTCTTTCTCCCTTTGTCTCTCTGTCTCTCTCAATCTGTCTCTCGCTCGTCTTTTACACACACATACACAGACAACACACACACACACACATGCTTACACACCACCGTGCCAGAATACAGAGCGCTTGTTATTGAGACATCTGCCACAGTGTGGACTGACTGACATCAGTCATCCGGATGTAACATATGATGATGAGGAACAAGGTCAACGTTCTCCGTCCTGTCCTTATTCACCCTGGAGGGCCTTTGGCTCTACGAGCTCTGATCTCTGTATCTGCTCCAGAACAGTAAGAACATTCTCAGTAGGTACAATGAGCCCTATTTTTCATTTCATTCTGGCCCTGCAGGTTAACTAGAGTGCATGTTTTAAAAATCAGTTAGAGCGTGGCTTTTCTTTCCCTTTGGTGACATTTCTGCAGACATCTCAGCTGCTAACGGAGCAGCAGAGCACATGCTGAAACATATGGCAGGGGGACAGGCAGCGCAAAAGTGCAGGACTTCACATAAACTATGGTTTATGGCCTAAACACTGAGAATAAGATGACAGATGAACTACAGTCATTAAAGTAATAGAAAACTGTACTTGACAGTGTTCCAAAAATACAGAAACAAACTGTTTTACTGCGAGAATCAGGGACAACAGAGGCAATGTCAAAGGAGCTTTTATTATGACTTGTTGATGGAGCCATCAGGATTTCAGTGAAGCATTTCCACAGAGCTGTGCTGTTGTGTATTTGTGAGTACACAAGTGACATTACTCTCTGTTAAATGTGCCTCAAAGGGCATTTTTTTCAGAATTAAGTTAATACAGAGTTGAAATGTCATTTATTCACTGAATTTCTTTTTGATATCAGAAAATGCACTTAAAAAGAAGTCTCACGACTTAGATTTAAAAGAGTGACTCTGCCTGAGGGAATGGCAAGTAGAGCTTTTTGATTATTAACGACATTCTGCTGTTAGTGAGTCTGAGCACTGAGTGTCATTTCTTATTCTACCTACGGGGCATGACGACATAGTGCCATGATCTTATCTGTCAAAGCAAGCCGAAACTAACAATGAAGCCCTCCGTTGGAGCAGCTGTGGACACAGGCTGGCACATAATGTAAATTTTTGATGTGCGCATCCTGCGCCTGCTTGAGAAATCTCCGCGGTCAAAGGTAAAGAGCGGTTTGCATGAGAAGAAAATCATGTATTCTGAGGTAGTGACAAAAGTAAAGACATTGTCTTTGCTGTTGAAACTACCTGTTAAATAAAAATAATGAATTGAAGTGGAAATGTCAAGGTATCCCTTAAGAGAAAAAAATCAGTTTCATCACATCTAAAATCCAATGAGAAGGAAACAAGAAGAAAGCCTGGTGGACAAGAAACACACAAAAACATAATAAACAAGAGATTCAAATTCACAATGTCAAGGCATCATTTTTAAACCGTTCAACAAGTGTCTGTACCTCCAGTCTCTCTCTCTCCCTCTCTCTCTCCCTCTCTCTCCATCTCTCCATCTCTGCCAAGGACACCATCCCTGCTGTTGTTACCATGGAGACAAGCCCAGAAGGGCTGTGGGCGAGACATGTGAGGGACTATGGGTGACTGTGTATATGTGTGTGTGTTTTTGTGTGTTCGTGAGCATGAGCACGTGTGTGCAAATCTTTGCCATTGTTTGTTTTTCTCATCATGTTTTAAGTTTGTTTTCATTAAAGTGACTGTAAAAAAAAACTCTTTACACTACTTTAACAGCTGAGGTGCTATAAGACGCTGCTAGAGAGATTCCGGGGTCAGAACAAGTTGTTTTATCTTTATTATATCATGAGCGATGTTATGAATGGATGTATTTTCTTGAAAATGGCTAGTAAATAAGCTAAATACACTGGGATTAGGATGAAATTACACATGGAGTGATTATGGAGAAAGATTTGTAGCGAGGTAGCATTTTTAGATATCATGTGCCAGATTTACCATTCGTCTTGTTTCTCCCTATCCTGTCCATTTCCTCTCCCTTTATCTCTGTCCTATCCATGATCACAAATGTGCAATTTACCCTGCTGTGTAGTGTTTTGTGGATCGGTCCAAGCCACTTTCTTTGTCCCCCATTTGCAGAGCCACGACTGTGTATGAACACCAGATCATTCTTCAGTGACTGTGAGGGAATATTGACTGAATTTGACAAAAATTGTGTTGGATTAAAATCGCTGACTTTACCTTTACCTACATGCAGCTTGGTTAAGTCTCATACATTACATACATACATGCAGCTGTCCTTGGCATTCTGACACAGCTGTGTATCAGCGTCACATTGTACTGTAAGACTACACATGATTTTGATTTATTTCCCAACAAACAGTGCAAGCCTCCAAGGGTATGCGTTTGTGTGTGATGGAATATGGGGTGGGAGGTAATGCATGTGTTGACAGCAATAATTCAGGCCATTTAATGAATGAGAGAGTTAAAGAAAGTGACATTTTCTTGCTCCGGCTATTCTCTCTACTATGACACTAACACTGTAATGTCTCACAGACCATTCTTTTCTAAAGGGTCTAATCAGCAATTTTCAGTGTCCTCCTTTTCCAAACAAAGGTTTGCAGCAGAACTGCGTGCAATAGCTGAGACTTTAATGTGTAGCATATTATCAGTTTGAGCAGAACGTCGGATGGGACTTAATTCAATAGATTTGACAGATTCATGGAGCCAACTGCAATGCACCACTTATGAATTTGCATTAGATGTACGTTTTTTATCCAATGTGCTCCAGTCAAAGAGAAGATTATTGCACTGATATGCCCAACACAACAACAGCACGACAGAACAACACACACGTTTCTCTTCACATTGCATCATTAACAGCACAGAGAAAGTTGGTACAGAAGCAAACCCCCCCCCTCCTCTCTGATGAATTGAGTGATGGGTGAAAGCTTGAAGCTGTGTCTACGCAAAATTAATTTAGTAAAGTGCCGCTCAAATTTAAAGCTACACGTGCACACACACACTCAGAACCATAAACACATGGGCAGAAGACAAATTAAAAAATACAGCGTGGATGGAAGTTGAAGGCCTTTTTGGACATTGGTGCTACAACAACAACAAAAAACAACACATTACACACGAGAGAATAGATTGTTGTGAGTACTAATGATACCGTACATAACCTTGTACCAAAAACAGTTTTTCTAACACCTCTGACATTTTCAGTCAGGGCCTTGCCGATGATAATTCACTGCACCTGCATGTATAAACATCCCAGCACCTGTGATACAAACTAATAACGTACCAGGCGATCAGTCATGCTGACTGAAGTCTCTCCATTCCACTCCACTTTATAAGCTCTGAATTACCTTGTTATTTCCCTCTCATTTATTCCATCTTCCACCCCGTGATGAATAACCTTTCAAGGCCCCCATGTTTATACAGCCAGCAAGTTATTTTTCTGTATGTTTCAGGTTTTAGAATGTGCAAAAGACAGTAGAAGCTGTCAGAAGACAAGGGAACAAAGGACTAATAGGAGAGAAATAGAGACTAATATACTGTAGTTAATTACCCTAATTAAACAACCATATATTCAGACAGACATGAAATCATTTTTATCGCGTGTGGGTGGGTGTGCGCGCTTCTTTCCATGTGTATACTTTATATTGCCTCAGCTCCAGCCCTCTGGCATTGATGGAGCGTCATCATTATCACCTGGGCTGATGGTAAAGTGGCTCCTTGGCTGGACCCCGACGACAGGCACTGTTTGGTGTCACACTTTGTACGTGTGCGTGCGTGTGAATGTGTATGCGTGCGCGCCAGTGAATATATTTTGCTATTGCAGTTTCAGTAATTCTGTGGCCACACTAACATGGCTTTACTGGCAGGTCCCTTATGCAAACAAATGGCCTTGGCTGGCAGGTTCAGTGAAGGGTGACGGTTGTATCTGGTTGCATCAGGTCGGGGAGTGATGGGCACAGCAGATTCAGGGGAGAAGCTGTTTCATTTCACTTGCACTCAGACCCACCGCATGCCCCCGGTAAAACACAGTCTCCAGGTTCAGCCTCGGACTCCGTGGTGATGATTGGCTTGTTTAATTGCTGCACACTTTGTCATAACTGTCTATGTCCAATGATGCTGACTCAGGAACACTGTTGTCAACTTTTCTTTATTTTTTTTTCATTTTTTTGAAGGTCAGTTAAATAACAGGCTAGTCTTCTGTATCTAGGCAACAGCTCAGCATTGATAAAACAGTCATAGTCAGGTTAATATGAGGACGGATGGAATTAAGGAAATAAGTAAAAGGGCTGATTATGTAAAGAATATTGTCCATAATATTATTATAGCAAATGCCACCCCTCGAAAAACGTTCCCCACAAGCTTTAGCAGAATTCAGAAACAATAGCTAAAGAGACAGACATCATAAGAGAGTAGTCTCCAAATGCATTTTGTTGCCCAACTTCAAATTATTCCCTTCTTTGATCATCACTGTAAAATAATTTGTTGGCCTGATAATAGAAACACAAAATGAGGTTATCTTATAATGATATTGATTTTTGTTTTCCTAATTCTGGCCCCACAACTTAAAAGTCAGTTCAAGACCTTAGAAAGCCAGTTTGATTTTTAACTTAATGATGAGACATCCTGACATTATTAAAAGGGATTTGTGAGGGTTTCATAAGCTGAAAAGGTTGGAGAAGTGCCTCAAGAGTAAAAAAAAAAGAAAAAAGAAATCCTTCATTTGAAGTTGAATGCTGTTTTTGCATTGATATAACAAACAGTACAACACATATATATGTAATGTGCAGAGGATCTTCTTTCTCATGGTTACATCAGACTACAATTCATCAGACTAAGTAATAGCTTGGTATTCCGTCGCCTCTTGTTTTGCTTTTTTTGTTACAAACTCGAAATAATCATACCTCCCTACACACCCACTTCTAAACACAAGAATGTGAAACCAAGCATGTATACACTCACACAAACACACACACACACACACACACACACAATTTGATCCATATTCACCATGAGCAACAGGTGTGACAACAGTCTGCGTGAACTCTGTGATTCTCAGCATGGAGAGTGAGTAGGTGTTTGTGTTTTGATGATTAGCTGAGGATGAATACATGCCAACATATTAGGCCTCATGCAGCCAAAACACACACACACAGTTTTGCCAATGTCCCAAGAGGGGTTTAGCAACTTCTCACTTACGCCCACCGCCTGTAAAATAATCGCCTGAATAACAGCAGATATCCACCGGGTCCTATTATGAGGAGAAGCTGACCTCTTAGGTGAAAATATGTGTAAATAAAAAAAACCTTGTGTTTTGAACACTGGATCCTATTGATTGGATAAGATTTTAGTCACTGTGTTTGTGCGCTCAGAATTAACAAACTCCTGTGTATGACTAAGCTGAAGAACTTCTACTTTAGCAGCCAAGAACATGGATATTTTTTTTATGGTTGCTGCTGATTTTTTGGAATTGCACAGTCGATTCTATCTCAACAAAATTAGAGAGAAAAGGGGCCAAAACTGAAAGTGTAACGGTGAAGAATTTCTAAACAGCTTTTCGCATGAGCAGTAATTCAGATTAATGATTTAAAAAACAACTCTATGCCCATGGTGAGAAAAAACAACTTCTCTCTCTGTGGAAAAATAGACTTTTGCAGTAAAAGGTTCGTTCTCAGACTTCAGGAATGACTCCATAGAGGATTTTGAAGAAACTGTGTCAAAGTAACTGGCTTTAAAAAAAACGTATGGATCCTTATAACTTTATATTTAGTAGTTCTGACCATTAGTTCTACCTGTTAAGATAGCAGTGTGCTCAACAGCTTAGGTTAGGGGATCTTATTCCGACCATGGACTCTGAAGAGAGGAGACATTTTTCAACGGATGCCATCCTAACTATTATACTAAGCACATCACAAATGCAACTCAAAAAAAATACATATTTGTACTGTGCAACTTTAACTTTAGATTTCCATTTGCAATGACAATAGCTTACCTGAAAATTACTGAGATGTGTTACTTAGATCTCTGAGTTAGTGTTATGGTCTCCACATCTGCAAATACACAGGGGTCCATTAAAGTGAGGTAAATTTTCCCTCCACTGTCGTCAGCATGAAGCCCAAAATGTGTGCCCTTGTGGAAAGTCCACACCTCTACTACACTACAACGGCTGTATTTGCATGCTCAGCAGTAGTATGTATGCGTGGAATGTGTAGATTTTCTATGCATTTATGCTAAGCATCCTCCAAGCGGACTAGAAAGTAATATAATAACACCAACTATGTGTCTGTGGTGTCTGCAGCTGTTCATGTGTGCATCTGCAAGGAAGTATAATCAAAGCCTTACAGTTGGCATGCAGATTCTTATGGCATTTTTCACATGCAAATGTACCCTTTGCTGCATCATTATTGCAGTCAGTGTGAAAAATGATGAGGATTAAATCATATGGAAGACGAGCAAAACTTTAATAGGCAATCCTGAGATAACCTCACAGACCATTACCGTCAGTCCATGTTCCATGTGTGGGAGCTGAGGGTCAGTGGAGCTGTCTTTTAAGCACCCACAGCTTGTCACCGTTCAGCACCATGGACAGCCGTCTTTCATGCCAGGCAATGCACATGATTGCAGAGTGCTGGGAGCTGCTGTTGAGTTAATTTCAGACCAACTCAGCATCACCATTTTACAAAAATAAGCTCTGTAACTCAGCATGTATAATGTATGTCGCCTGCTGAGGAAAAGGAACTGACGCAGACAGACCTGACAGCCCCAGGGAGTCAAATGAGTAAAGAAGAAAAGTTGATTATAAGGCTCTTAACGACTCCGCTAATTACCATTGATGCTAATTATCTGGAGCTCCAAGTTAACTGCATAGAGGGTAATCAGTGTCTGGAACGAGACAGAAGTTGGAGTCAAACTATCATCTCTCAAACCTTCATGGGGCACAGTAAGATGTTACTGTGCTGTTATGTCCCAGAAATGTTAGCATGCCTCTCATGCTGACATGCCCTCGAGAGAAAAGGGAAAGTTTTAATTGTCAGCCACTCTTAGCGTAGAAACAGACTTTCTTCTATACTTACAGGAAAAGTCGTGGCATCTTTGCAGTCTGAGATGTATATATGAAATTAATTTCTAACATTATGACCTTCATAGCAAAGGTTAATGCGCTGATTTCTTTCCCAGTGTACAGTGTGTAATCATACTGATCAATGCCTCATAACACACAACACACACAAACACACACATACACACACGTCCATTTAGCTTGACTTATGTGGTCTGTGACTGTGTTATTTTGTGCAGTAAATTCAGGTTTCTCCTGATGCCGAGATACCACCTTAATCTTCTCCCAGACTGTCGACACAACAACCGCTGGGGCTGATTTACTGTGGTCAGCTTCAATTACCAGCCCTGAAAGCCAAAGGTATTCCTCAGGGTTCGGGTGGCCATACGTTTCAAGGACAATTATTTTTAATGAGACTGCCTCCAATCCATCTGCATGTGGGTCGAGGGATGCTTGACAAATCCGTCCTTCAGAGGGCCTCCTCCTCACTCTGATCTATGGTTCCGCTTCATTTCCTCTGCCTGTCATGCTGTGTGTGGAGCTGCTATCACTATGTTTCACCTGGCGCAACATCTCGCCACTGGAAAGATAGGCCGAGTGACTGATAAAGCAGTATGGTATTTGTAGTTCTAAAAAATGTATTCAGTACACAATATGTACAGTAAAGTAAGTGCATATGTAGCTGGGTTATACTGCGCTCATTTTAACGTGCCTAGTCACCGTCCACTACCACAGGACTGGTCATTCCACTGGGTCATTTTCCCTCTTCTGAAACAACCGGCAGTTTTCTTGTAAGGGACATGCTGGGACTGCAGCGTAGGCATGTGATTCAATTCCGGCACACTTTCAGTACTTACCAGAGCAAGTGCTGGCAGAGTTGTGCTCTACTGTTTCTGCAGGATTTCCACACAAAGTCTCATTCAGCCCCTTTCTAGGAGAGTGGATTTGAACTTATTTGAACCATGTGCATACGTTTGCCTGCTTTGTCTTTCTAAGTCGTGTTTAATTGTGTGAGGAGAAAACCAGGTCGACTTAAGTAGTAAGAGTGTCAGTCAGTGTAACGGTAGATTTCACCTCCTTTCTCCCACCTCTTTTGTGTTTTGAAATCTAGCTTTATTGTTATTATGATAGGCGTCCAGGAGGTTGCAGGGTAAGCCACGCAATATTTGACGTAAGTGCCAGGAGGGAAAGTAGAATAAAACAAGCCTGCCTCTCAACTGCACGTTAATTAGCCTGAAACAGAACCTCAAAGTATATTGCCGATCTGTTTGACTTGTTTATTTAGCGAGAATGTGTGGCACTCTTCTGAATAGGTTGAAGGTTTAAAATGCGGAGATGGCAAAATGTTTAAATTTTATGGATGTTTAAGTAAACTCAGAATGCTGGACGGGACTAACAAAGCCAGCAGAAACATTGATTCTATCACATATGTGAGAAGAAAAAGGTGTCTTGAGCTCAGATCATTCATGCAACTATGAAGGAACCAGATCGACATGCAACACAGGGAGTCTGGAATTCATTACGACCAGGTATCCATGTTCAAAGAGAATTAGAAAGGCCGTGGTGCAGAAAGAAGACACAAGAAAAATACTGATGATGGCAATGAGAATTGACCTTTGACGTAATGATGATGAAGAGGAAGGTTGTAGCTATGGCTGAAAGGGTGTTAAAAGATGCCATGTGATGCTGGTAGGTGGCAAAATTTTGCAGAAAGATACTGAGTAGAGTTTTGCCAAATTGAGTAAATGACAATCTGGTTCCAGTGATGCAGGTAAATTATGAAAGAAAGGCAAAAATAACTGAATCACAAACAGGCAATCTGGAATCTACAATAGAAACGGGCCAAGGTTAATGAAAAGAGGAGTTTCACCGAATGAGTAACTGGCAAGCTGGTCCTGGTAACGGAAATGTTGTGAGGTGAGAATGGCTGAATGAGTATCTGGCAACCTCGAGCTGGTAAAACACAGTGTGAGGTTGCTGTGATGAGGTAATATTAGAGTTATGGGCAACAGAGAAGGAAGAGCTTCTGTTGGAAGCAGCAGGAAGTTTCTGAAATTGAGGAAAAGTAGTCAAATGAGTGACTTGCAACCTGATGCCAACAAGGGAAAGGGGGAAAAAAGAAAGCTGTAATGAGGGATGCAACCTGAATGAGTAATGGAATGAATGTGCCGTGACTGGAAGCAAGATATTGTGCTGCATGAAAAAGTAAGGTCTGGATAAAAGCACAAGTCTGTGGCACTTAATCAGACCTTTTGCAGGATTTCTCCTTTTATAATCATACTGATGGAGAGCAACAAAAAAAAAAAGGCAACCCGGTGCCAAGATGGCTGAGGGAAACCTGATGTAAATAAGGGATCGAGTAGGAATCTGGCATCCCAGTGCCAGTAATGATATTAAATTAGCTAGTGATAGTAGAAGTTTGCTTAAGTGAATGGGGAATAGTGCAAACCTGACATCCCAGTGCCAGTAGTAGGGAAGTGTAGGATAAGGAGCTTACTGGATAATCTTTTGGATGTTTTGTTGAAACAAAGTGTTGAAGGGCACACAATGACAGTACACACAGGTGGAGGATTGTTTAATATTGGATAACCAGCTGAAACAGAGAATGGTAAGAAGATCAAATAACTGTTTTCTGACTCAGAGCTCTGTGGAAAAGGACAAACATCTGTTTGGAGATTCTGATGGGTATATATCATTTTGATGCCTTACTGGGACACTGAATCGGGAACAACAACTTTGAACGTGTCATGTAGTTGAGGTCAGCTGTTGTGAACTCGCCCGCTTTGAGAACTAATGAGGGAGCGGTGTCTTCTGAGATCGTAGCTAAAGTGCAATCGACTTGGCTCCCTCGTGGTTCCTCATGACCCACCAAGGCAGATGGTGGAATCAGTGGAGCGTGCAGGATGTTTCCAGCGTCAGTTCTGGCGGGCTGCGCAGAACTGGGCTGGTAGCAGATCAGCTGGGAGATGGAGCTGAATGAGGTGAGTTAACCTGTTTTAACATTTATGAACTAATAATTGTTGGTAGCTTAAGTAGGGTTTTTGTACTTGGGACGCTTAGAGCATCATAAGATTGCATCTAGATTGTGAACATTTATACACAATGTTGGAGGCGTGGTGCTGCTGAACTTCAAACCAGCAAATTCCTGTCAGATGTCAAAATCTTTATGACATGTTTCAGCTCATCATTTTTGCTTTTCTATCCAACAACTTCAGTGTTTTGATTCACTGTCCACAATCTGTCTTGGACTGGTTTCGTTTTCAGCTCTGCAAGCACACTGCACACCACCTGGCCAGCACCAAAGTACAGAGAGACAACATTAGCGACAAGTTGCGGAACATATTGGAGCGTTTAGCAACTAAATAAGTGAAAGTTTTCCATGAAAGTTAGTGGAGACTGAAATCAGAACTGTAGGGAGCATATCAAAGACTAATCTGTAGGGGCAGACTTAGCCATGCTGGTCACCATCCATGTCTCTGACCTGAAGAAACAGCTTGGTTTCATTAATCTGATCTATTTTCTCCACCAGGCTTTGATCCTCCACTGCTGCTGAATGTGCATCCCTGAAGGGGCTCTGGCCCATGGGGAGAGCCTCCTGCTGTGATTCCCAGCAAAAGTCCTGTAGTGTTGCAGGAGCACTATTGGCTTGGCAGCGTGCTGGTTGTCCAGGCCTTTCATGTCCCAGGGGAACCTGTATCTATTGGGATGGCTGTTTAAATCACCAGCTTGACCTTGTGGCTGTAGGCAGTAATGAAGGTCTAAGGTTTCCGTGGTGTTTGTGTGAATTTGAGTGCATGAATGTGTGGGAGAAAGAAATAAAAATGTACAAGCAAGAGCAGCAAGAGACAAACCAGTGGATAGGTGGCATGTGCATCCATTTGTGTGTGTCACGTACTGTATGTGTGTCTGTTTGTGCCGATACAACTATCTATCCTGGAGTCTTATCCATATTTTATATATAGTTTGTTCTAAAGTTAGCTTACTGTTCTGTCTGAAACGCTGCTGAAAACCATATTCTTATTGCTTTTTCTGAGACTGTAGCCTCAGGCTGTTGTGTTGCATTTTTTTCCCCTGCCTCCACCGGTGTATGTGGTAATTAGATGCATTGCATGTGTCACACTGAGTTTTGTCTCCTGTTAAACTCTGTGACCAGATAGTGATTGAGTTGTAGCACTCTTTTATCTTCTCCTTGGTCCTCTGATGAAGAGTTCTCCCTGTGGGCCTGGCACTCTGGCTTAATTTGTTGTGGTAAGAGAGCCTGTACTGTTGCTCTACACGGTAATCACTCAGAGCTGCTCCACCATCCACCATCAGCACACAGACACACAGTATTAATGGGGGAATAACAGCACTGGAAAAAATATAAACTCTGCCAACATTCAAAGAACATAGCGTACAATAGATGAAAACCTCAATCTAAAAACAAATCAGCACTTGTGTCGCCAATGGCACTGATGGTGTCTGACTTCTGGTGCCCTTTAAAGTACAGGGACAGATGTGAGTGTAAGCGAGGGAACTTGGTTACACAGAGTTTCACTGTTATTTTTCCTCCAGCCATGCAGTGTGACTAACATTGGCAAATAGACAGACGGGCACGAGCGGAGTGTTTAAACCCTGTAGGTAGCGACAAGGGGGCGTAGACAACTCTTTCAAACTCTATATACAACGTGCCACCTCCATGGGAGCTGTTCTTTAGCTTAACCAGCACTGAGACCTTTCTGGAGATAAGTAATCCAAAAGATACATTTCCTACATTGACCAGTAGAGTCACATAAATAAACCCAAAACAAATCAATCAGATGCTAAGGCAAACACACAGCACCTTGGAGAGAATATACACTGAACCACCAACTATTGTATAGGTCCCAGTCATGCTGGCAAAACAACTCTGATCCGCTGGAGCAAGGGTACTAAACCTCTGGTGGTGTCCTGTGGTGTCTGTTGGCAGTGGATCTCTTGGGTCCTTTGGGTTGTAGAATGGGTGACCATGTATCAGGCATGTCCCGGCGTTTACTGCTGGTGCTCCATTTTGAAATGGAGAGTTTGGGGGCCAGATCAATTCCTATGATTCTTTGCTGCGTTTCCCAAACATTCCTGAGAAGTTTTTATGATGTAGCAGGGCGCATTGTCCTGCTGGCTGAGGCCATGGGTGTTGGGGAATGCCATCGCTAAGGTTGGTCTAGAAAAATGTTGAAGTAGGTGGTACATGTCAACGTAACTACAACGTTAAAGCCAGGATCCAAGGTTTCCAAGCAGAACATTGCATTTTAACGAAATGATCAATGTCATTCACTATGTTGTGGATGTTGACGGTATGTATCTCATCTGGCCTGGGAAATCCTTGGATCCCCCAGATGGAGCTTCAAAACTTTGCTGAGAAGATAGACGTCAGGACTAACTTTCTTAGCTAGCTGCTACTACAGTCCAACTCCAGAGGAGCAGAAGACAATGAATGCATGGATCGATTATCCCATTTGATCTGTAAGTATGCCCTTTAGTAGAATTAAATGCACGTATAACATTCAACCTATACTGTGTGTTATGTATGATTTTCCAATATTCCTTTTTATTCCTCTATGTCAAAAGATTTCTCTTCTTTTATTTACTTCAATTACTGTGTATTCTTCTCTCGCTTTCTCCCTCATAAATGTACAGAAACGCAATAACACTGGTGCACATCCTTCACTTAAGACACACTAAAGATTCCCTCTAATCCAAATATCATATTTAGCAAAGTTCTAATGTTTCGAGGTGAATGTATGTGCATAATATTCCTGTAATCAACAAGAAATACATAGAGCTTTAATATGTAGGGAAAGAAAGAATTGCTTGCTAATTGTTTTATTACTCATTTATCATCAGTGAGCCCAGTTTCTTGCTTTTTCTTGTCCCGCCGGGTCTGCTGCTCAGCTCTGCTGATAGACAGCAATTTGTTTGCCTGGTAGTGGATGAAAAATCCCTGTCCTCTAAGCATCTGTTCAGTACAGCAGGGATGTTGTTTCTCCCCAATGCCCCACATTACTTGTCTTCACAAAGTATGTCGGCAAAGCTACTGGCTAAAAGCTCACCCTCCAACTCCAGTGTAATAAATACAAACACTGAAACTGTGTAAAATATAAAAGCCACTTCCTGATTAATGAAAAGAAACTTTTGCAGAGGGTGAAGAATGTATCTTTATCTTTCAAAATGACTAATTGATTTTATGTAAATTCAGGTTTTTAATAATTTAAATTTTGTGTTTTCTTTTTTTTTTCATCCCCCATAGTTTACAACTGGTTCATGCACAGAAAACTAACTTGGGGCAGTCTGTCTCAGAAAGTCTTCCTTAGATATATTGCTTCTATTTATCAATCAACACCACTATGTTTGGTAAACTGTTAACTAGCTAGTTACTGAAATGCTGTTTAACCAGTAAAGATCCACAGTCGTCACAGGTAACACAAGTGACCAAAAAGTTTAAATCTACCAAACTAAAAAAAACACTACAGTATATTGAGTCGAAGCCATGAATCCTGCCAAACCAAAGTGACATTTGACAGCACGACACCAAAAGCTGTGTGTAAATTCAAAGACTTTTTCAGATAGAAGGAGCAGCTTTAGAAAAAGCATAAAAGCTGTCTTATTTGGTAGTTCAGGAGATTGTACAAAGCAAGAAGCCGCACACAACTGCATAAAAGCCCATGCTGCCAGCTGCGGTTGATTTGTGTGACATTGTGCTTGGAGCAGAGGCAGGAAATAAGTTAAAATATTGCTCCCCTTTCAAACAACACAGTAAAGAATTGTTAGCAATGAAGACTGCAATAAAAACTAAGCACAGGGCACATTTGCATTTGGAAAATGACAGAATCTGTCTGTCAACTCCAAGACTTCAGAAACTCTGCAGTGACAAACAGGCACACAGATCTCACAAATTTCAAGAAAGCTATTATTGTTATATAGCAAGAGCTAAAATTGTGCAGTACAAATGCTTGGTATGACAGTCAGGAGGGTTTTTTCCCCCCACATACACCTGTGGTTAAATCTCGTGTGACCTTAGGGCAAAATGTGGAAGATTTGCTAATTTTTATTTTTGTTACCCTTAAGACTAAGTAGCAATGCAGTGCAAATTATCAAAATTCACACAGCTTTCTCCAGAGCCAGAAGTCCTTGACATGTATGCAACTCATTAACAGACTTCGATGTGTAAAGTTACCACTTCAAGATAACGTGCTTGGTGGTTGGTTTTATTTGATTATTGTAAATACTCGACCCAGACACGGTTTCTATTAAGCTTTCTTGCTCACACTTATTTTTTTCTGTTCACTCAACCAAATAATATGTTTGGTTAAACATAGATATGAGCACAAATAGTATCTTCATGTATGCATGAAAACACACTTTCGGTGTCTGTGCCGTGGCCACATGTGTGTCAATTACATAATAATGTTCTGACACATTTCTAGGTCAGTTTAATAGCAGGAATTCTTCCATGTATATTTCTCTAACCACTACAGGGAAATCCCTTTTAGCTGCAACTCTGTCTACCGCTCTCTACTCCTCTCCACTCGCCTGCATCCTGACAGCCTTACAGGCTGACCTCACATTTCACAGTACAGCACACAGAAGTATCACTCCATTGAGCTTGCCTGTTCAAGTTAGCAGCAGTTATCTAATTGTGTGTTTTCCTGTTGGCACAAAGCGGAGCCACTTTCGCTCATGCTGATCTCTTAGTGCGAAAAACCATTAGTGCGGCACTGACACAGGTACAAAGTGTAGACAGCACACTTCCTACTAACAGGATCACAGAGTCCTGCAGTGCTAAAATATGTAGGTGTGTAATGTCAGCACCAGTGCATAACATAATATGAAAAACAGTTAGGCATGTAAAGTTAAGAATGATAAACCTGGTCCAGTAAGCTTTTATTTTCTGATAAGTGTTCTGATTTGCAACCAAAATATTCACTATTGCTGCATAAATGTAATAGCAGCATCCATGGTTTGACTCTAACTAAGGAATCCCCTTTTGTCTCTCCCTTTGTTTCCTGTCTGTTTGTATACAATCAGCAGAAAGACTAAATGGACACAGAGCAACTTCTGTAAACAGTATTATGGAAGATATGAGCAGCATATTATAGTTTATGGAAATCCAATGCAGTGACATACCTAATGAAACATTTTCTGGGGTCTCCTGATGGGGCCTACTTCATTTCCAGCCAATTACCTTTGTTGCATGTCATTCCTCATCCCACTCTGGCCTCAATTCTTTTCATTTCTCTGCTGTTTTCCATCAATGAAAAATATTAGCATGTATTGTGGAAAATACTAACTAGTAGAAAAAAATAGTAGTCTCCAGAGCTGCCAACACAAATATTCAACTAAAAGTGAAAAGTCTTTACCTTTTTTTTTCAAGATAAAATAGAAACGCATCTTGTGTGTCATTTTCCAGACAAAATTGTTGACATGCGTCCCCAGTGAAATGGCCCCTGAGTGCCCCTCTCTGTCAGTGTGTTCGAGTGATAAGAGACTGCATGTCCTAACTGTCAATCATTCAGTCAGTCATGAACAGGCTGCTTGCGTCAGGTCATAATTTAGCTATGAGTTCATCAACTGAAGCGATATCACATCATTTCATCACATCCTTTCATCAGCCAGACAGCCTTTCAGATATACTGCTGCTGGGGGATTCACCCCAGAAACCAGCGTTACACTGAAGGCCATTTACTGAACACAACTGGATCAAAGTCCAAAACTCTGGGGCCACAGAGAGGACTTTTTTTTTTTTTGTCCAATCCAGTGGAAACCAACCAGGTATCAAAGGTACTTCAAAACAGCCTTTAACATCATCTCTTCTCAAAGTGAAATATATGCATATCCCTTGCACGGTATATTCTTTCAAAATAAAGTAACAGTGATGAAAAAACTAAAACAAGCAGCTTAAGTAATCTGTCACATACAACTAAAGATAGAACATAAATGCTGCTAAAGAGAGCTATTTTTGCTGTCTTACACACACACACACACGCACGCAAGGCTGTAAATAAAGCCTCTTTGGCATGAAGAGGTAAATTGACAAGATGTGTGTCTGTGTCCCGGCAGACGACAACGAGCTGGAGTCATGGAGCTGGATTAGCAGGTAAATATGTAAGTCATTGCTCGTCTG
>OMNN01010161.1:3114-18638 GCA_900302755.1 Chromis chromis
AATAGATTCATGATATTTTAGAAAAATTCTAAAAAAAAAAATTGCATTATTGTATCCACACTGAACAATAAGATACATTTAAAACATCCTTGCTGGCAGTAAGTTCACTACATAATTCATCATGACAGCATTCTACAGTAGACAGATTACTAGAGAGCATACAATGCTCTGCTAAAGTTAGACTGGTCCACATTTTTAGCTCCCAACCTCTCTGCTGCATACTGTAAAACACATCCAACTGGTCAAACTCATATTGTACTTTAACCCATGACCAAAAAAAGGTTTGAAGGTATGAAAACTAATGCACATTCATTTACAGCAAAATTGACTTCTTGACTAAGATACAATGTTGCAGCCAATCGTGTCCATTTTAAAGCTCCCCAAAAGAGCAGTTTATCACAATAAAAGCAAAAAAAACTGCCGTTTGTACTGAACTTGACTTATTTTTTGTTATTCAAATGCAATCTGTTGGTCATGTTACGGTGTAGAAATCCCAGGTTGAGGCTTTAATATTCAAGGAACATAAGAATAACCACTTGGAAACTTCACAATACTAAATCAAACATGTCAAAATCCACTTGGATGCTTCATGGGAAAGCAGCTTCTCTTGGAATTGCCATCCGATGGTACATGTAAAGCTGGCCATGTTAGGTTAGTTGTCTTTGTCTGTGCTGTGCTCACTGACTGTACACCGTGAAGTCATATGACAGGCTTCTCTCCATCATTTTCCACCTCCACTTTTTCTCCCTCCTCTCTCTCTCCCTCCTCCACAGGTAGTCTACCTTCTAGCCGGCTGGACATCTGTTGTCTAGCAACTCCTGCACCAATCAGAGCGTCAGGCCTCTCCTCTCCTCTGCAGTGGAACCAGCCTTGCATGCAAATGGCAGACACCGAGAGTTCACACACAACTATCAAACTCTACAGAACTACAGACAGGAGAGCGCAAGTAGCTAATTCTGCAGGAGCGTATGTACTTATAACTTTAATGAGAACACATCTGCTCTGGTACAATATCAAAACCACTTAACCTGTCATGCTTGGAACACAGGATGTGAACTTGAATAAGAGTATTACACATACTGCAACAGTTAAGTGCCATTATGCTTATGCACAACAGTAAAGGAAGAGCAGAGAGCGCTAGGATGAATACACATTTGTTTGCATGATGAAGTTTGAGCTATAGTCGTTGTGGAAGACAGGAAGCCGCTAAAAGCTCTGTCAAACTTGAAAAATGTGTTAATAGGATGGTTTGCTGTTGATTTCAGGGAGAAACTGTAACTATGCTGTGAATACTTCCAGGATAAGTTGGCTTTTAGTGAATAAACTCATGAAATTAAACAATTTGCATGACATTTAGCCAACACTGTTCATGAAAATACTTGTTTTTCCAAGCGAATGATCCAGTCCGCCAGATTTCAACAGCTTTATGAATGTAAGAACAGGTTCCAGGTTTGTATGGTTTCCCTCAGCTATGTGGTTTTCCTTTGAGACGTCCATTATTTTTGCAAACTTCAAAGACATGCGAGATAACTGGATTGGAACACAAAAGTGCATGAGCGAAGGTGTGACAGTCCGTATGTTCGCCTAACGGAGCATTTTTATTTTTTAATACGACGACTAAATCGCATTTTACACCTTCTCTTAACACAATTTCGCAGCAGGCGACTCTGAAATCTGCCTGACTGTCAAAAACTCTCCGACTGACAACAGTGAGTTGTGACTGGCTGACAAAAATGCTTTACAATATTTAAATGTATCTGTGTGTGTGTGTGTGTAAGCTTGAGCCTTGTTGCCACAGACATTAGTGAGAGGCTTTCTGCTTACGTGGTTAAAACTGACAGCAGCATTTCTGCATAATCTGAAGCAAATGCAATTGTGCGGACAAATGTGAAGCTACTCCAGTCAGCTGTTATCATTCAGGACTGTCTGCACCTTTTTGGCCCGATCACAGCTGTCTGTCTGTCTGTCTGTCTGTATGCTACTCTCCATGACGGTTGGTAGCTTCATTTAAAATATGCAAACTTCTTTGCGTGTCAGTGAAAGGTTTCCTCATTCATTTTGTAATGACGTAAGCATGTTTGTTAGAACTTGTCTTTTAATCTTCTGTTGTGACTCAAAAAAGACAGCATTTAGTCTGTTTGTAACGGCTGAGGAGTAACCGTCTTCCACTTTAATGCCAAATAATCTATTTGTGCCATAAAACAGTCCATAAGATCTGCAGTGAAATCTTTCTTTAAGAAACACTGTGATGCAGTCCAGTAGCCATAAGAACTTTGAAGTGTTTTAGTAATGGTCTTTTTTTATGCTTCTAATAATCACAACACTATGTCAAAAGCTCCTGTGGTGAAGATAATTTGCGACATTAGAGATGCAACAGATTTAAAAAATGTATTAATTAATTAAAAAAATCTCACTTTTAAAAGATGAGCACGCATGTCTCATTTACCTAAATGTGGAATCAACAGTGTGCTTGCTATTAAGCTGCTTTGCTGTCTGCAGGACACTGACCTCTTGCATTTGTCACATCATGAACCATCTTGTCTAAAACAATCCACTTTCTTGGCATCAGCATCCCAAGTGTGTAGCCTTTGTGCTGCCCAGATTAGGATTTCACACTTTGTACTGTATTTAGGACGGTCCAGGTGTCACATACGTCTAAGTTAGTTTGTCAACAGCAAACAGCCCTACAATTTTGCAATAACTTCAATAAATCCAAGGAGCTTCAGTAAAAAGCAACTGGACTTCTCTTTTAGGTTCTTGAAGATGTTTCACTTCTCATCCTAGAGACTTCTTTATTCCTGGAACCAGAGAACAGAAGAAGTCTAGTTGTTTTCTCCTGAATCTCCTAGGATTACCATGAACCGGATGACTAAGAATTTACACAGACAAGTTAAACACTCATATATTACTAAGTCGACAGCCGTTTACACAAGAGTTACTGAAACAAGTCTTTGTAATTATACCTCTTAATTTGTTATTGGCTTCTTTCATGAGTGATGCAACATTACTGATACAATGGTGACTTGATTTCTCATGGACCTGCCCTGTTACAACATAACTGGCAAACAGCATGTGGTGTAAACAATTTTCTGCTGTAATAAATCACTCAGAGAAAGCTGGAAGCTACAACAGTGACTGGTTTTACTAAGAAGAGCAATAAACTATGTGTTGAAATCAAACCATGAATGATACAAACCAAAACATTTAAGTCTTCTACTAAAGAATATTAGTTTGTTTTGTTTGAGGATGATAATGTCTGTCTTATCCTAATAAAATAAGATTATAACTGTATGCTTCAAAAGGCCTAAGAAGCACAGATATGTATGTTCACATGAACATGTATCCCGACCCTTTTACATTACATTATTATATATCAATGTTTGTTTTTATTTGAATTTTAAAACTTGAAGCATCTTCCCATCCTGGCTTTTCTTGCTGCAATCCCCCTTTTCTATCTGCAAGTGTAAAACCTAAATCGCAGTTGGATTTGTTGTTATCAAGGGAAGCATTATCCGCATGACAACTTGTTGTTGTATCTGTCATTTTCGTGCTCTGGTTCTCTTTTTCAAAGCACTTTAATGCGCACAGTTAGGAAGACAGCTTGTCTTAACTCTGAAAAGAAACATATTCCAGATCCAAGGACCTGTTTGTTTGTAAAGTTCCATTTTAGAGAGTTACATTGAGGAGTCGCTGACAAATTGTCCACCGTGAATCACAGCATCACAAGACAAATTCCAGAATCGCCATAGAAGACCCCAACAGCCCCCCACCTCTATTCCCCTCCGTCTCCCTCCGCTGCTGCTTCTTTCTCTTTCAGTCAGTTTCTGAAGCGTCGCGTCTGCAACCGCACTGCAGCAGTATAGTGCTATAGTGCTGTGTGTTTGTATGTGTTTTCTTTTGCCTCCTGTAGTTTGACATCCTGTACGTCCGAGATTACCAAATTTAAGGACGGACACAGCGGACACAGGCAGACAGAGAAAGCAAGCAGCAAACAAGCGAGCGACAGGGACAGAAATAGAGACAGAACAAAAACCTGACAGAGGAAGGTAGTCCAATATACAAAAAGGAGATTCAAATAAAGAGGACAGAGTGTGGCTAACTGAAGCAGATCCAGACGGATAACCTGGACATGCTGGTGCTGAAACTAGCAAATCCAATTGTTAGGCTTTTTAGTTTTCATTCGAGGTTTTACATTCATTGCAGGGTATGTATGTGAATAAAGTAAGACAAAATCAGGAACGTGGTGGAGAAAATGTAAAGAAAAGGGGAGGTAGGAGAGACTGAGGAGCTTCTAAATGCAGACGATTAACAGAGTTGCTTGGTGGCAGCAATATAAGTAGCAGCAGAGGCAGCAGTAAAGAGGACCAAGGGAAGCCGGGCAGCAGGAGAGCAATACAGCTTATATGAAACACAGCATCAAATTGACTTAGGCTGGTATTGTTCTGTTGATAACATTAGGGCATTGAGACAGCCCAGCCAGGTACTGCACTGTGTCCCTGTGCTGGTTATATTGGACTGCAGCCCTGAGAGAAACTCCAGGGCTGCTTTTAAGTCCAAGTCCATCCCGGCATTAACATCAAACATCCAATTCCTGCTTTGTATCTTCGCTCTGGTTTACCAAGTTATTGCAGCAATCAGATTTCTGTCTTCTTGCATCAATCAGATCCACGGAATATTGTCAAGTGCTCATTTTACTGTAACCCAAAATTCACTCAAATGCACACTAGGAAAAGACGAATATCGGTTGCTATGGTCCCATACTGATGCCAGCTGTTTACAGTTTCTATTTCTGATGAAAAATATTACTGTTGATATGTCATATAAGCATAAGTATATGTTGATTTTACACTGGTTCAAATTTACGGACAAAAATACCATCGGGATTACATACCTGGGCTTCATCTGAGTTATTCCAGGAAAGAACATGAAGACCTGCTATAAATGTCTTTACCATTGACTTCAGTGTTAAATTAATTAACTGGATAGTAATGACAGTGTGACCTGTATGCTACAGTATGACTTTACACAGACCAGAACACTACATTTAATGTGAAGAGGGTGACGTTAGTTACTGCAGGAAGAATGTACAGAGAGGACATATTGTGCTTTTGCTCTATTAATGTTATTGAGGTATCGAACTGGTGTGTGCTGCGATTCTTTGTTTGAAAAAAGACTTTATGTGTGTGTAAGAATGCAAACTGGAAAAGTGGAGAGGGTCAATATAAAATATATTTTTCTAACTTTATCAAAGAAATTCTTTTTGATATTTTATATTTTTACAGGTGACTTAAACATATGTGTATAAAAAAACACTTTTGCTGCTCAAACCTAGGCTGCATGCATCTCTTTGAATTGGAAGGTCAGCTAAATGTAAGATTTAGTGGCATCCAGTAAATACTTCTCACCTCACCCGCCCCTTCCAAGCATTTAGGAGAACTTAAGTGGCCAATAAAAACGCAAATAAACACAAAGGGCCTTCTGCAGAGTCAGAGTTTGGTTTGTCCATTCTGGGCTACTGTAAAAACATGGTAGTATACCGTTGCTCTTTGAAAGAGGACCTACTCTCTGTATAGACAAACTAATTCTTATTTTCAGGTGATTTTACACTAATTAAAACATAATTATGAACACTATGTTCCATTTCTGCCAATAGATCCCACTAAATCCGACACACTAGACCTTTAAGCTGAACACTGCAGTCCCTCGTGAACCGTGACAAAATAGCCAAGACCCTGACCCAAGTTTCGTTTGTTGACCCTCCAACTGTGTCAGCAGTTCATGTGCCAAGTATGAAAAGCGGAGCACTGGCTGACCTGTTCTTTTCCACAGTGAATACATTGCCAGTCATCAGGGGAGCTAATGTCAAAATATTTTTGGAAGTGGGTTGAATTGAAAATGGCTCCTAAGCTAAAGAGAAGCAACATCGGCTAATGTTAACTTTGTACCATCAGAGACGTAGCAATCCATGATAGCTAAAAGTGGCTGGAGCAATACGTGATAGTCATGTGTCAGTTTGTCTAAATATCGCCCCTTTAGGTCAGTTTTCTTGGTGGAAAAAGTCGAAACAAAGGGCAGCGAACCACACAGAGGATTGGTTCTACATTCAACAATCATTCACACAGAAATGTTCTGGGTTTTCTCTATTGCCGTAAGATATCGCAGATGCCAGTGCAGATGTAAAATGTACATACCCACAGGAAATTATCAAGACATTTCTGACAATCATTTAAAAGCATCCCCTGAGTACTTGTTATGATCATAATCGAATAACCCTTTTAAAAAATCTATATTTGAATCAATGAAAATAAATGTTATCTGTAGTTATAACCCTAATACACACACAGACGCACTAACCACACACACACGCACTACAACAGGGTGCTGGAATTGCACCGCTCCAATTTAATTAAGAGTTTTAATTAAAAAGATGTAGTGGGGTGAATGTAACATCCTCTGTGGCCAGCGGCTAAGTAGTCCTCCTCCATAAGGTTCCATTCCACCCCCTGCAGAACCCAGGGATCTAATGAAACCTTCCAGGACACCGAGACACCGTCACCCTCTGCTGGTTCCCAATAAAGGAAGAATTATGAAACTGATAACTCCCTTGCTTTCTCTTCTGAGGACAAACAAATGTGGCTGGTGTCGGAGATAAAACTGCCCCAAGAGTATGGCTGGGAGTCTAATAATGTGTGGTAATGTCTGCCTCTATCTTATCCGGTGTAGACACACACATTAGACTAATATGTAAAAGTGGTTTAATCTGAGGCTGATGGTCTGACGACATCCCGACAAGGACACACTTACCAACACAAAGACAAAATCATGTTTATAATCACGTACACAGACCACAAGTTTAACTACAGCGATGAAGCCCCATGATTAAAGGTATTCTGTATTGTGGTGATGGCTACAGTACTGACATAACCCCCTGGCATCGCAGTATAAAAGATTCATCTTGAGAATGTCATCTCTGCTACACAGCAGTAATAAAATGTCCCCTGACTTAATAAATACAAGAAACTCTGTAGCTCCCTGGTTACCACAAGACCTGGCATAACATCCAGCAAAGGTTTATCATAAAGAAACAAAATTAACTGTTTAATATACAGTAACTACCTGAACAGTACTGCATGCACAAGGAAGTGTGCAAACTTTGAACAGCCAACTCTCCACATTTTCTGCATCTGCCGGAGCTAAATTCTTTCTGGGTTTACCTGCAGTGCCTCCAAACAAGCCCCTCGAGAACATGAACTTTCCACCCAGCTTTTTCTTTTATATAGAGGTGAGGAAAGCAATAGATTTTAATGAAATAAAAGTCTGGTATTACAGCAACATTGCCTTCCACACCTATTGCAGCTACTTTTGTCAGAAAGAAAGTGGCATCTATACCTCTTCTGCTTGTGATTAGAGGACATCAGTGCAAAATATGACTTCTGGAATGAAATATTTGTGAGGCAGTAGTGACACCAAATGTGACATCTACATTTGATTTTTTTTTTAATGTAAAATGTGTCTGCGGTTTTATGGCAGCAGTGCTGATCCATCTAATCTCCATCTGTTTGAGTTGCAAGGCACGTGGTTTCTAAGTGTTTTAATGTGGATTTTACTTTCGTGACTCGACTCTAAGGTGCTCATACTCCAGTGCTGGTTTGACTCTGCTGGAAAAACAACACAGGGAACGTACTGTTCATTAACAAAAATGCATATTATAGCAAATAATTTGATCTTTTTCTCATTTGTCATTGTTGAAGTCTTTGGATATGTGGCCTTAGACTGAATGCCCACCAATATGTTTTCTACAAAAGGAGACCAGACTAAAGATTTTAACTCTAAAACACTGTAATTTTACTGTACAACTGAACAGTGCAATGCCAGGGAGCCGGAAAAGGAGACAAAACAGAGGTTGATATACAATAAGCAGGTGAGAGAGGTAGGAGAAGATAGAGGCAGAGTCTGTAATTAAGAATGCCCTTGCTTTCTGCACAGTCCATTAAGCTTCTTAGTCATACTGTAGCTTCTCTCCGGGCTGAACGATCAATCGTTTTCATCGAAATCCTGACATTTTAAAAATGCAAGGGCTGCTATTTTGATTATAACTTACATTATTAACCAAGTTTTAAGAAGTGACATTTTTATCTGAAGACTGCTGATTTCACCTGCAGAAACTGTCACCGGAGATGTTTACAGCAGAATTAACTACAAATGGAACTGTAGGCTGTAATCTGTGTAGTGTGGTCTTTGCATCTCTCTGCAGTTTATTTGTATAAACTGTATTTATTTGGCCACAGTTGGTTTTGTTGAGAAACAAAACTCCACTCTAATCATTTAGACCCTGAGGTGAGTCTCTACATTATCAATCTAGCATCATTTTCAGATACTGCAGGTAATTATGAAGGGCAACTAAACTCTTCATCATATCAGTGTTTCAGCTGTGAAGTTGCTTGTCCTGTTTATTAGGCTTAAGTTTCAGATAATTAGCCTGGTGTCATTAAGCCGCCTCTACGTTTGAGCTTCAACATTCATTCTTGACCTTTAAAAATAGTAGCCTGACAAAAAAAATAGATCGAGATTTATTCCAGAGCTTTTAGCCGCATCTGATGGCCTTTATCAGTGGGGAAGGTTTGCCCTGTTGTCATGGAGATGATTCAGTTGCCATTATGTATAGACAAACTCTATCTGCTTATAAAGGCCAAGAGATGCTGAAAGCTTTGGAAGAAATCTAGCACCAGCAGGATTTATGTATAATTTCTAATTAGTTTTTAACAATGTCTGATATAATATCACACCAAATGTGAGACGATTTGATGCATGTTTTTACACAGAAACCGAATACTTAGACATTTCTCTGGTTGACTGGTTTTGAAAAGAGAACGGGTGTCAAGCCCAAAAGACCATTTAGCAATTGTGTAATTATATAAAGAAACCAAATAAGATTGCAATTTAACTTGGAGTAGATTCAAAATCACAATAACATATTTTCTTCGCATTTAAAGCCCAATCTTTACATTGAAATATCTACATTACACACGCACACACACACACAGTGTACATAGAGACAATAAAAGCACACCTCCTTGTGTCCGCCGGCAGTCTGGTTTGCCACACAGGTGAGCATCGACTGAAACCAAAAACCTGGCTCCCTTCATAAAATGGAATATTTTCAATTGTGTGTGTGTGTGTGTGTGTGTGTGTGTGTGTGTGTGTGTGTGTGTGTGTGTGTGCGTGTGTGCGTGTGTGTGCGTGTGTGTGCGTGTGTGTGTGATAGAGACACACAGAGCAAAAGCACGACCAGCATTTATTTTTAGCCTTCAAGTACCCAGTGAGTCATGTGATCCCCCGTCTTCCCACTGATCCCTCCTTCCTTTCCTCCCCTCCTGTTTGTCTGTCTATCTCCCTATCTTTCTCTCTCCCACAACCACATCCCCTCTATCTCTCCTTCCTTTCACTTCAAAGTGAGGCGAAACAGAGCCACAGTGACAATGGAGACACACAGGAATAAAGACGGTAAAGAAAAAAAAAAAGAAAAGGGAAATCAGGATGAGTCTTTATCTTGCCTAATGAGGGAAAACTACACAAGGGGTATGATACACAAAAAGAAAAACATACAAAGATATATCTACAGACGTATATAGTATCTATTTGTCGAAAGAAGACCCGCTTATATCGCAGCAACAGCTATCATCTCTGTTACCATGACGCCTCCACATAACAAAAATAACAACCGCACAACCCAATTACCACAGAAACTGTCCACTCTGAAGGAGGGTCAGTTACGGATCAGTGGACTGGAACGACATCAAGCCAGGAACAACTGTAATTCAGTCTCGGCAAAACTAAAAGGACTTTACCAACATGGTGCACTTCTGATATATTAAGAGCAAGAAATCAGAGAGGATAAAATGCGAAAAAGGAGGAAGAAAAGCACCGGCAAACCCTGCATCAAAACACACATTTCCAAATTTTTATTTTGATTCATTCCTCCTTGTAAATGCAGCCTTTTTCTTCTTCACCCTATCTCCTTATCAGCGTGGCTCTGCAATATTTACACAGCGGGATGAGCAAGCCTGGGTTTTTTTTGAAATTCTAAAATATCTTTATTGCAATAGATTCGACAGTGCAAACCTTCCCTACTGCTATGGCAAGCTGAAAGGGCCACATAGTTAGGCAATGAGGGTAGTGCACAGATTCACAAACAAGGACATTCACATACACAAACACACTCAAACAGATGAGGGATTACAGACACATACACAAGCACCTGCATAGCTGCACACACACACAGGCAGCACATCACAAGCAAACACAAAGTGACAAAAGATACTAGACAGAGTCATTGTGACAGGACACTGACGCATGCATGAAGGGGGAGGACAAATATTCAACTGCTGTGAGGAAGATGCATGCACAAACACACACACACTCTTAAGCACTGGCTTGCCATCCTCTCTTTCTCTCTCTGATCATCTGTCTCTCTCCCTCTGCTTCCTATCCTTTTCTTCTCCTCTGTCTCTCCACTGCTTCCTCTCATTCCCTGGCTCATCTGCTGCTCTTAATGAAATGCTGCATAATCAGGATTGCAGATTGCAGGACTGTGACTGGTCCTATAGGCCCGACGTGTGCCTGCATAACCAGAAACACATCAAACACACACACACACGTGCGCGCACACGCACACACACACGCACAGCGCCTTGATCTGCCTGCATTCCAGCCACCAAGCCTACCCTAAACCCCTTTCAATTATATATACTCACACGCGCGCCTGCACTTGCATATGCAAACACACACAGTGGCAGAAGAGGGGTTGGGTGAGGGGGGTGGGGGGGAGGTCATGATCCTGCTAGAGAGAAGGGAATCCGAGTTGCAATTCTAGGGCTTATCGCGGAAAGACGGTAAGACCATATCTGACACGCAAGCATGCCCTGTATGAAAACCTCTACACACACACATACATAGAAGAAAGAGAGAGAGAGTGTGTGTCTGCACACGCAGGCCCACATGCATACGTGGTAAGATAATTCTTAGCAGTATTTTTGGAAAATCTGTCCATGTGAGTGGTGAGACACTGATCCGTCTGCCAAGGTGTCTATTACCAACACTGCACTCAGCAGGCGGGAGGGTCAACATGGGCAGGAGAGAGACAAGAAGAGGGAGAGAGCAAAGCAGTGTTGAGAGGAGAGAGAGAGAGGGGAAAGCAGGAAGAAAAAAAAGAGGCACAGCGTGAAAGGAGCGATAAGAAACAAGAGGATGCAGGAAAGGAGGCAGGGATAGATGGGAAGGTATTAGTGGGGGAAATGTGCAGGAAGGAGAGGATGGGTGCCACGTGAAAATCACCCAAAGAAAAGATGACAGATATTAAAAAAAGGGAGGGAAAGTAAATGCAGAAGAACATGAAGAGGGAGGATGCTGAGGAGGAGACTGCTGGAATGGATTGAAAGGTAAAATACTGCAAAGAGGGGGAGGGGCAACAGCACTAGGACAAACCGCCAATTTGCATCATTAGAATCAAACTACGAGTTACACGTGCACAGGCTAATTTACAGAGAAGAATTTAGTTGGAAGGCTCAGCTCACATCTACAGAAGCCTGACATCAGTCGCTGGTTATCACAGGGACAAAACCCGCCACTGGCTGAAGACAAGGAGAAACCGTAAAGGCCCAACACACCATTGGTTAGTAATCACAAATAGGCTGCTAGTGGCTCTTGGGTCATGTGTGTGCTTGCACGTGCACATGTTTGTGAGTGTGTGTTTAGGACCTACTGTGTGAATATATATATGTGTGTGTGTGTGCGTCCCAGGCCTGAGGCAACCAGGCCAGCGGCTACAATTACAGTGACGGATGTGAAAGAACTGGGTCGGCTTCGCAAGAGATCTGCCCCTGGGACGACAAGACCAGCCAGAGCCCTGAATCAATACGGAACACATGCACACACACACACACACACGCACACACACACACACACACACACACACACACACACACAAGGTTGTATGTGACAGACATTTACATAGAAACCAAAGGACAACTATGGATAACACAAAAAGGAGTGAAACCACACAGCACAGAAAGTGCAAGTGAGCAAATACTGTGTGACATATTACTTGACATAGTCACTGTTTTCTTCTGCACACACATAAAATGTAATCAACCACAATCCAGATGAGTCTCTTCCTCTCTGTGTGTGTCTGTGTCTCACTCAATGGCTTTAACTCTCACACACAAACTTGTTCTCTCAGAGCCCCGAAGCCTGTTTCAGGGGCATCAATGTTCACAGCTCATCCACATGTAACTTGGTGACACTCGGGGAAAGATTTTCTGCTCACGTGTAGCGTGTCTTTCTGTATGTGCTTGTGTGTAGTGTGTTTTATGTGTGTGCTTGTCCGTTTCCCACCTCTGGCAGAAAGCTTCTTGGTGTTGATGATTTTGGCAGCGTACTCCTGTCCAGAGGAGATCTTCACGCACCTCCTGACCACAGAGAATGCTCCCCTGAAATGAACACAGGCATATAATTATTTATTGGTGTATTCCGAAAAGGTCAAAGCAGCAAAAATAATTTATAATGTACACCATTCAATATAGAAACAGAGGGGTGCTTTATAACACCCTCAGAAAAGCTGGACTCAGTTTGAAAAGCCTGGCTTAAATGAGCTTATGAAAGTGAACCAGATAGTTCAAATTGAAAAAGGTCTAAGCTCCTCTTTTTTAATTAGGTGATATTGGCAGCATGTGTCAAACTAAAACGGACATTCAGTACAGTTTGAATCTGACTCAACTTCTGAGGAGAAACGCTGTGTTTCCATTTGACTGGTAGATACAGTGATGAAGCCTGAACACTAGACCAACCATGCAAGCCTTATTTAAACCTACTGTATTAAACAGGGTTTTCTTATTTGCTGAAATAAACCTGGCTTAACGCCGCATCAGGAGCTAAATTCATCATCTCCACTGTAATTATGAGCACAGAAGTTTAGATGCAGTAGCTGCGCAGCTCCACCACACCTACAGTACACAATGTCCAAATCACTACACACCACCATTAAGACCTACAAACGAGCCAACCAGCCCTCTATTGTTTCAGCCATGTGCTGTTCTGGTGTTTCAGGCACATGTATGAATATCAAAAAACTAGGTCAGCTATATTTGAGGGGAGGAGAGGAACAGAGTGCTGCATCTCTAAATGCAGCCATGGAGTGGTCCACCTGCCTCAGCTCTGCTCAGCTCTGCAGCCACGCAGGCGGCTTCGCTATTCAACCTCCTTCTCTGCCTGTGCTCGCCTTTTCTTTTCAAATAAAATCAGCTCTCCTCTACAGAAAAGCCTTGTCTTCTTCCCCGACAACAGCAGAGACATCAGGAACAGTTAGAACCACAAATGAGAAAAGACAAAGCCGAGCATATTCATTACCTCAAATGAACCCTGGTATTAACTGTACCTCTTGTGTCTCATAGCTGTGCTTGCTGTGCTTTGAGTTATTTGATTAAATCAGGGTAACAATAGGAGAAATAGCTGATGCTTTTAGTGATTTGCTGCTGAACATACAGTGATGTGTAGTATGAACATGTTATCTAACATCCTCTGGAGTGAGCAGCTTGCCACTAAAGCTTACCTCTAATTTATAGGGGATTTGTTAAAGGAAATGATCATAGCATAACATGTTACATAAGAATTTTAGTTGACTGTCGAGTCGGGAAGCATGGCACTGTGAAGTGCATATGGTAAGTGTGTGAGTAAAATCCTACAGGACAGAAGATACACAGTGAAATGCCTGTGCCCTCAAACTGAATGCAAATTAAGGACAAAAGCTGAAACATGGTTCCAGGTTACCAACTGAACCATTGGTTTATTCATGTTCTTTAACATACATGACTCCAAAATTAAATTGAATAACTGTTGAGGATCTGCCTGGACCATCTGATCGTGTAACAATATAAAAAATGCCTTACAAAGGTGAAAAATAGCTTTGTGTAGAGATGCAGAGAAAGGGTTTCTGAGTAAACAAAGGTCACATAAGCACACAAACTGGTATGAGATCAATTTCAAAAGAGCGTTTTTAACATTTTGATAGAGCTCAAATGCTGTATTTTCCCTGTTATAATGATTTTTACATGTATTAGTCTAGTCACGTAAACCAGAGTTCACCTTTTTGCAAACCGTGCTGTCAAGTTTAATTAGAATGCCTTCTTCCTTTGAAATCACTTGTATACAATGTTAGATCTGTTAGCAGACTCGCTTATGTAAAACTGTCAGTTACAGTATATTAAATCAATCTCTGCATAAACTGCATAACCACTCAACAGTATGTGGACTTAATCAATTCTGTGGTGGTTTACACAACAGGTTTCAAGAGTATGTTGATTTTTGTATAGAACAAAACAAAGATAAACCAAACGCAGCATGGACTGGTTTGTAATATATAATATGCATCCAAACAGCATGTAGCAGGTATTTAAAAAACTTCAAAAATGTAAACTAGACACTGATGTAGAGCGCTGCTAGTGTCGCTATAGCCAATAATGGTCGTGGAAGAAAATAATGACAATAAGGGGCAGAAGAATTATAGCCAAAAGAATTGCCATTTAAAATACAGATCCAGGCACTCAAGACTATCTTCCTCAGTGTTTCTATTCCACTCATATAAAGGCTTTTTACTTTCAAATTCACTTTGAGTACCTGGACGTGGATTTATATGCCATTTTGTTTGGTTATACTTCTTCCACCCTCATTTATACATCGATGTAGTTCTGGAGATGCGTTTCTCCCCAACAGCTGAATTTAAAGGTCTATTTTTGTCATCTTAACTATAATAAGTTTCCCAACATTACGACGTATGTATTGATCTGATTTTTTCTCATTACCGTATTATTATTTGAGGAAAAACACAGTGTTACCTCTATTCTCCCACTACCAGCTACTCTACTGTACATCCATGTGGGGAAAATGGTGCTGTGGTAAGGGATCAGGTGAGTTAAAAGGTACTATAAAAGCAATACAGATGCATTATTGATGAGAAATGGTGTAAGATGAACGCTGCATAGGATCATAAAGTCAGGGGTGCTGAGGCTCTGGATAAAACACAGGCCTCCATCAGGTGCGTGAAAGGAGATGAATCCCTCCACTTTAGAACACCAAGTGGAGTGACTGGTGTATTCTTCTATCTTTTTTCTGCTTTGGCTGAAAGTCAACACAGGCTGCAGACATCTGGGACTGTGTACACAGTGACCACAGGGTGCTGGGCAGACTGCAGGTCAGGAAAATGCCTCCACACACACACATGAATATACATACATTTGTATCACCAAGAGAACAGATATGCAAAAGCGCGCGCACGCACACACATATACCTACACACACACATGCAGGTGTACGGATCTGTTTCTCTCTCAGGGGGTGAGGAATTCCCTGCCCGGGTCTCATAATTGACCGCAGCTCGGTGCTCAAATGGGGGGAGTGTGTCATCTTCAACTACATGGTCTGCTGTCGCATTACCGAGTGTGTATTTCTGTCACGCGGGAGGAGGATTTGGG
>OMNN01010163.1:3676-28600 GCA_900302755.1 Chromis chromis
GCAACCCTATTAAAGCTTGATTGATACTAGATTTTTTTTGCCCAATGTTATAAACAAAATTTAGATCATAAAGAATTCTGACATCTATCTATTGGCTAATACTCTTTATATGTACGTTAAAGTTGTATTACATTTATATAATATATTACTAAAGCATCTTTTTGCATTATTCTCTGTAAAAAATAAGTTTCCACGTCAGTGAAAATTGAACAACATATAAGGTTGTACTAATATACAGTATATTGCCAAAAGTATTGGGACGTCGGCCTTTACACGCACATGAACTTTAATGACATACCATTCTTAATCCATAGGGTTTGATATGGAGTTGGCCCACCCTTTGCAACTAAGGGTGGGCCAACTCTTCTGGTAAGGCTTTCCACAAGGTTTAGGAGTGTGTTTACGGGAATTTTTGACCATTCTTCCAGAAGCGCATTTTTGAGGTCAGGCACTGATGTTGGACCAGAAGGCCTGGCTCTCAGTCTCTGCTCTAATTCATCCCAAAGGTGTTCTATTGGGTTGAGGTCAGGACTCTGTGCAGGCCAGTCAAGTTCCTCCACTACAAACTGGCTCATCCATGTCTTTATTGACCTTGCTTTGTGCACTGGTGGCAGTCATGTTGGAACAGGAAGGGGCCATCCCCAAACTGTTCCCACAAAGTTGGGAGCATGAAATTGTCCAAAATATCTTGGTATGCTGAAGCATTAAGAGTTCCTTTCACTGGAACTAAGGGGCCAAGCCCAACCCCTGAAAAACAAGCCCACACCATAATCCCCCCTCCACCAAACTTTACACTTGGCACAATGCAGTCAGGCAAGTACCGTTCTCCTGGCAACTGCCAAACCCAGACTCGTCCATCAGATTGCCAGACAGAGAAGCGTGATTGGTCACTCCAGAGAACACGTCTCCACTGCTCCAGTCCAGTGGCAGTGTGCTTTACACCACTGCATCCAACGCTTTGCATTGCACTTGGTGATGTAAGGCTTGGATGCAGCTGCTCGGCAATGGAAACCCATTCCATGAAGTTCTCTACCACTATTCTTGAGCTAATCTGAAGGCCACACCAAGTCTGGAGGTCTGTAGCTATTGACTCTGCAGAAAGTTGGCGATTTCTGCCCACTGTGCTCCTCAGCATCCGCTGACCCCGCTCTGTGATTTTACGTTTCCTACCACTTGGTGGCTGAGTTGCTGTTGTTCCCAATTGCTTCCACTTAATACCTGTATAATATATAATACCACGAACAGTTGACTGTGGAATATTTAGTATCAAGGAAATTTCACGAAGGGACTTATTGCACAGGTGGCAACCTATCATGGTACCACACTTGAATTCACTGAGCTCCTGAGAGCGACCCATTCTTTCACAAATGTTTGTAGAAGCAGTCTGCATGCCTAGGTGCTTGAATTTATACACCTGTGGCCATGGAAGTGATTGGAACACCTGAATTCAGTTATTTGGAGGGGTGTCCCAATAGTTTTGGCAATATAGTGTATATACATATAAAAATAAAATAGACACTGTTCTTAAGAGGAGTGTTTACTTTACTTTTTTGGTATATTTGATGCAATAAATTGGAATGGAGGACTTTTACTACCGGTTTGGGGTTACTTTTAAGATCTGAATATTTTTTTTCTATCTGATTGAGATTGTGAGAGAGGAGGAACAGTTATTTAAAAGTTGTATTTTGTTGAGATTTATTTATTTATTATTTTTGCCATATAGCATGTGTATAAAAATGATTAAGATTGATTTCTCTACAGGAGTTTGTATTTAGTTTTCTAGCAAAGTTGTAGTTAGTTCACTTAAGCACACGTCTTATTTACATGTTATATTGGAATACAATATATGAATACATTTTAAAAGTAAATAGACACCGGGTGGCCGTCTTACCCCTGTGTACTCCGTGCATTGCTCATGGTAGTGTTAGTCAGTGCTGACTGGCGACAGTCGGTCTGCATACTTCCAGGGCCTCGACTGGAGGAAGCTGCGGATTACGAGCCGTCCGTGAACGCACCGCAGGATCCCATTTTTTTCGGAGGGCTGATGTCATTTCAAAACTTAACTCACACTCCCCAAGTGAAGGCGGCGAGTCGCTGAGCTCTTCTCCTCCGGTAAAGTCCTGCCTCATGTCTGACGGAGCTCAGTAGGGAGAAAAACTTTCCGGGAGGCGAAAACAAAACCGGAGACTAAACGCCGACTTGTCTGCTGAGAAGGAGCGAAAGCAGGAGGGTTTTCAGAGGAAGAAGAAGCAGCAGCGGGACCAGAGAGGAGGAGGAGAAGAAGCCCCCGATCTGCGGGCAAAACGCGGCTCAACTTTTTTTTTCTCCTTTTTCTTACTTTAAACTGCAGCCACAGAAAAAATGAATCGGAGCTTTAATAAGTCGCAGCCGCTGAGGAGTGTAGATTGTAACGCGGTGGAGGTGAAAAGCAAGGTGAGTGGAGTTTATAATGCGGTAAAAGGGGAGTTTTAGGGAGAGAAAATAAACGTTCACATGGTCAACCAGGAGCTGAGCTGCTGGAGTTTGGTCCCACAAGCAGCCTGCAGCTCAGATTCACTCTGATAGTGAAGTTAAACCTTTACATTTCTCTTTGATTTCTTATTTCCTTTTATTTCTTATTGTGCAGATTTGTCTCTTTGTGGCACTGGAGGGGGGGAAAAAACTGGTTTGACATTGTTTTTAAGCAACTTAGCTTGAATATTTCTCTTAATAAGATGTTTTCACCTGTTAAATCGGATGTTTTGGCCACTTTAGTTACATTCAGAGCCTATTTTGTGCTAAACTCATGAGTGTTCTAGTTTGACAGAGCAGGAATTAAGTTAACCAGCAAGTAAATGGCAACCAATTCTAGTGTTTTGTAATAAAAAAAAACACTATTTTCCAAAATATTTCACTTGATAGCACATCAGTTTAGTCAAACAGAGCAGATCCACATCCTTTGTTTACCATTACTGAAGGAAAGTTTGGTTTCTGGTTGTTTTTGTTGGATTTTGAGGGCAAATCCAAACACATAAACCACCAGCTAACATCAACATCGTTTCTAACAGTGCCAAAGCCTCTCAATTGTTTCCTGTAACCAACATTTTTCATTAGCTAATTTAATTAATCAGCTCTTTAGAGTGTGAGTGCACAGCATTAGGTGCCAAATGAGCTCCTCCTTCACTTCTCGTGCCAATGAGATGGGCAAAGTGTTGCAAGAGGTGACTCATTCGGTCCACAGGTCTTTTCACTTTTCAGCCCAGTTTCAGTGAGCTGGTGGTGCTGGGATCATAAATCCAGGTGTGGAGGTTGGGAGCATCTATTCCAGGTCACACATGATGCAGAGAAACTTCAAAGGGGGCTCAAACTGAGGCAGGGTCGGTTTCATGTTTGCTCCACACACAGAGAGAGGAGGGGTCACTTTGTAGCTGCCAGAGGTTGTTTGTTTGTTTGGTTGTTTGTTTGTGGGTGGGACCAGGTTTTTACCAGCGTCATCGCATCGCTGCAGAGCTGAGTCACTGTCACACACAAGACGTCACATGTTTCCCCTTTTAGATCAGATGCTGCATATCGCTGCCAGTGACGTCACTTTTAAGTGTTTGATGGATTTTTCTCCCTCCTCCTGGTTTTGTTGTTGTTGCGTCCAAACGGCTCCACTGTGGAATCGCAAACATGCCACCGCATTAAGAGAAGATGCTGATGGTTTGGAGAGGAGACAAGCAGTCCGACTTCATTTAGCTTCACCTGACAGACCCAAGATGACAGTTGAGGACATTTGAATAGTTGTAAAAAATAATTATCTAAGTAGCTCAGCTGTTTCTGAGCCTCTGTAAAGCAGCATGTGTGAATTTACTGACCCAGTTTCACACAAACATGGGAGCAGATTTAACTGAACGTTGGGGAGGCACATCAGACACTTAATTTTGTGCATTCTTATGCTTTTTAATGCACCAATTTGTGCTTTTTCTACATCAATTTATGGTGAAAATGTCTTTATTTATGTAAAAAAAAAAGCACAAAATTCATGCACAGTGAGTAAATAAGGGGGACACATGTTCGTTATCCCACCTGAAATCTACATCTATGCAGATAGGAGCAGAGAGTGAATCAGCAGCTACTTAATATTTTATTTTTCGAGTTGTTTTTTTAAGCAAAAATGGCAAAAGGTGGCAGTGTTTTAAGTCTTATGTCATTTTAAAGTGAATATCTTTGGGTTTGGTGAATTGTGGTGGGTGTTTTTTTTGCTATTTGCTTCTCTTTAAACTAAAGAAGTGCTATTAAATGGAATTAATCAGATAAATAAGAGGTTGTTTAAACAGAAATAAACACGGCCAGTAGTTGCACTCTCGAACTGACTCCTTGAAGGCTGGTCGATGCTCCAAAAATGTGCAGAAATGCCTCCTTTTGTAAAGAGAACACAGAAGCGCTGAGTAGTAGTGAAGGTCGATTTTTCAGGATGACATTGCATAGTGTGTGCTGCGTGTGATCGATGCTCTGCGGCTGGTTCTCACCGGCTCACGTTTGGTTTTCTCAGGGGAAACTGTCCCGCTGATAAGCTTATCGGGGATAACACTGGAGGTGTCTGGCTGCCTGTCGTGGAGGAGCTGGTTTCAATCGCTTAAAGCTCTTATCAGGGTGTCGGGATGTGGGGGTTGGGTGGAGGTTTTTCTTCCCTTTACCTTCATTTTGGCTCATTCAGCTTTTCAGATACGTTATATTTTTGAGAGCCTGTGCAGATCAGGTTGCGTATTTATTCTTTCTGCTGAGTTGTCTTCGATTTTAGAGTATTGAGCGAGGAACAAGCCAGCGTGGGTTAAAGACAGAAGTCAGTTGTCTTCCATGTTCTCCAGTGTGTCAGTTAAAAGGCTCCAGACGTGTTTCAACCTGTTGGACATCACTTTGCCTCGATGTGCCAGGAGGACAAGTGATGTCACGTTACTAGTGATGTATTCTTAGGTTTTTTTAGTATTGAAGCCTGTGATTAATCGCGCCGTGTTCAGACTTGCTTCAGCCCGAGGGCCGAGTTCTACTTGTGAAAACAGATTGTTCAGAGCGGTGGTGACTCGCGTTGCCAAGAGAACATTCGGAGTCGACGGGATGACTGAGCCTGCCGACATGCAGAAGTATAATTACAAACTCGGCAGGTCAAGTGTAGCATGTTGAACTCTTGCAGAGTTAATTGCGGTTCATTCATGTCGTGGTTTCACTTTCCAAAATGCCAACAACACCTACTGAGCACCGACGAACCTGTTTCTCGACTTCTAATGTAGGTTTATTCGCTGGAATCCGCGCTGGGTGGCAGGTTTACGAAACGCAGCTTCACGAGTTGAGTGGATCTGGCAGCGAGTTCCACCCGCCTGGCATCCCCCTGGTCTCCTAACACGCCCCCTCTTAAATTCATATGTCATCTTCTAATTACAGAGCAGCCTAATGTATCCCCCGCTCTTCTTCTTCTGTGCTTCCAGTCAGTGTACTGCTGCTACTATGTCAGCAGTTTTCCTCTCCCTCCTCCTCCTCCTCCTCCTGCTGCCTGATCATCTCCCCCCCTGTTCTCCTCTGCTGTCAGCTTCCCTCCGCTGTGAGCTGATGATTACAGTAACAAACAGCACCTTAGTCGACAAATTACCACTGTGATTCAGACACCGGTGTGGCTGCAGTTGTCTGTTGCTGTGGTTTTACGGAGCTGCACTTTTGTTGCAGCTTTGTATAGTCGTCTATGAGTCACATGATGACCCCACCGTGACCCTCAGCCACGCTCTCATTGGTGGGTTAGTGACCTACAGCCAGCACAATTGTTCAAATCTGTGCTCTTGTGCATAAACAGTGGGTGGGAGGTGTGGCCGCCTGCTACTGTCATTCATAGGGGCAGAGAGTTTCATCGTCTGCGTGTATTCTTGTATTGTACGGCTTCCCATTTCCTGCTGTTTGCAGGAGATGTGCCGCTGAAATTTGTTTATGCAGCGATATGATCTTGACGTGACACAAAGCAACAGAGGAAATGATTCAGCCAAGGTGGAGAGCAGCTCAGATCCTGATCATCTGATTATCAGTGTAGTTTGTGGAAGACACACTAAAAAACAATGATGCTTTTTTAAAGGTGGAGTACACGATTCTAATCTAACACCCAAATTATCAAGTATCTCTTTATGGTCTACTAGCTGTTGGTTTTGTTTGTGCACTGAAAAACAACCTGGTTTACACAGTCGTGTCTCTAAATGGGAAATAAAGTAGTTCAGACTGATCCACACAACAGTATTCCAATGAATCCTGTGCACACTTTGCTTGTGCATGTTCCCCAGGAGGGAAAGGAGGAGAGGTGATGGGAACAGTTAACCTGGCACATGCAAACCATCTAAATACATCAATAATGTATCTCCAGATTTGCAGGCTCCACCTTTAAGGGAATAGTTTCACATTTTTAGAATTGTGCTTATTTATTTCCTTGCATACACTTACATGAGAAGACTGGTGCACCTAAATACAAAGTGCAGCCAGAAGGCAATTGGCTTAGCATAAAGACTGAGCCTTGCTAAACCTGAAAAGTAACTTAACTTTAACAAACCAATTTAAAAGGAATTTACTTATTTTCATGTTTAAGCAAGAAGTCAAATGCTTAACCTTCTTAAACACTGACTTTTATTTGTTCTGTGAAATACACCCATTTACTTCTTTACCAGGACCTGGATGAGAAGCTACTAACTGTTTTTCTATCGATTAATCTGTCAACTATTTTACCAATTAGTCAGTTGATCTAAACGAATAATTTTCCACCGAAAAAGCAAAATGATTTCATTTAAGTTTATATTTAGGAGTTTATGAGATGAAAATGAAACAAGTGTTTATATTATGTGCAAAGCTGTGGGTTTAAACTGGCATCTCCAATAAGAGGAAAACAAATTAAAAGGAGTGACAGTAAGTGCAACTCCAAAATACTGTAAAATACTGTCGAATTCTTAACACAGCTGCTGTTTTGTAGTCGTGTGGTGAGTTTGTCAGATGATGTTGTGTTTATAAAATCTTTTTTTTTTTTAGCGGTGCAGAGCTGCAGCTTAGAACTGACTGATGGTGGAGCCGCATTTCAGTCACAATTTTCCGCTCATTCTGTTGTCTGACAACAGAAACAGAACAATATGTAAATGAAAACAGCTTTTTCAGGAATTTGGCTGCAATAAAATATAGTATGTATGAGCACAGAGAGCAGGAGAGAAGCAAACAGATGTATAAGTAACGCTGTGCAGGATAGCGCCTGTGTGTTTTCTCTTCAGGTACTTCGTGCTTCGTGGTTTGCCCTCCAAACTCGGTACTGTGTACAAACCACCAACATTGTTTTGTAATACTTTGAAATACTCCCATTTTTTGCAATCTTGGGAAACTTTCAGACACTGAACCGAGCTGGACTTTGTTGTCGTTGCCATTGTGTTAAACTTTAGTGCTGATTGCAGCTCACCAATAACTGGAGTCGAAAACGATAAAATAATTACTTGGTGATACTGAAGGAAAGCATTTGTTATGACGATATGGAGTTTTTGATAATTGGCTTGGTTAAAAATATCGATGATGACTCATTTGCAATGTTGATGTCACTGATTATGAATACTATTTGTGACTGATTATATGTTCCAGGCACATAGACTGTATAAAGTGACGTCAACCACAGGTTTCCTGATGGGCAGGTTTGAAGCGTGAAGTGGGGTTGCTCCATCCCTCGCTGTCTGAGCAGTATCTGACTCCTCCTAATCCTAAAAATAAACAAGAAGGTTGAGCGTGAAAGTCGCTCATGGACTGTCCTGATGGAGGCCGCCGAAAATTAGCTATAGAGACCAAAGCTGTTTTTTGTACCAGGCTGTAAGCAAGTTTATTTCCTCTGCAAAGTTGGGCATTTAAACATGGGAGTCTATGGGGATTGACTAGCTTTTGGAGCATCCTCGAGTGGTCATTCAAGGAACTGCACTTCTGGCATTTGGCATTGGCCTCACTTTTCAGCCCACAAGGTTGCTGCTTGGTCACATATAAAGTAACAGACAGCATGTTCATCATCTTAGCTTAGCATATACAGTGAGCTTGTCTTTTTGTAAAAAAAATAAACAATCAAGACATGTACCAAGCTTTAAAAGTGCTTTTAGGATGGGCCACCGTTTAGCTCGCTGAGTTAAGGTGTTACCATGTGGGAGCAGGTCACCAGCAGCGGTCATGAGTTAGAGTCCGGCTCTAGACCCTTTGCTGCATGTCACTCTCGTCTATACACCCCTTCTCTCTATCAATAAAAATGGGGAAAAACTTCCCCAAAAAATACTTTAAAAAAAAGTGCTTTTAGGATGATTTTGATCCCTTTGCATAAGAAATGTCTTAACTATTCCTGTAATTATGTGGCATTTGCTTTGTGAAAAGCAGCCCTGCCTTTTCTTAAAAGTTCATGTTGTTGTGTAAAGCAGATGTTAGGAAATCATATTGCTTTGGCTGTGCTGAAACTGGTTTTGCAAAGAATTGCAGCTAATTTAGTTTTACTGCTTAGAAAGCGCTCTCTCAGCTCCATATTTTACAGTAGGTCATGACCACACGCTCAGCGGACTTCCACCCTGTTGATTTTATGTGTGCCACTCACATCCCCGTTTCCTCTTCCTGTTTGGTTGTTGTACTGACTGTTCCTTTCATGTCCTCTTATCTTCTGTTGTTTTTTTTCTCTCTTCAGTATGGGGCAGAGTTCCGCCGGTTCTCGGTGGACCGGGTCAAGCCCGGCAAGTTTGAGGAGTTCTACAAACTCATTCTGCACATTCACCGCATCGCTAACATGGAGGTGATGATCGGTTATGCCGACATCCACGGCGACCTGCTGCCCATCAACAACGACGACAACTTCTGCAAGGCGGTGTCAACGGCTCATCCACTGCTCAGGATCTTCATACAGAGACAAGGTGAGTTGGATTTAAACTGCAGGACGCTTTTTCTTGTATCTATTACACTAAAGGGATCCAAGTCTAAAAAAGCTCACTTGGCAGTCTTTTTCTCCAGATTTAGAGTCCTAAAGATTACGTCTTAGTAGTCATCAGCTATCCTGCAACTGCTAAAAACCTACAAAACAATCATCTATTGCATTAACTTCATCTCGGGCTGCAGCTATTGTGCTGACTCAGATCAAGTTTCCCCCCACAAAATATTTCCTCATCCAATTATGTCGAGGCTTTCTCTGTTTACTTCATGCGAGGCTTTCTGTGTGTGTCTGTATATGTGTTTTCTGTGTTTCCTGCCCTCTTATTGGCTAGATCAGTCTCAGTCTTTGTCTGTCTGCCTAGCTAAGTCCTGTGCCTTATCCAGAGGAAGGGCTCGCAGGCAGATGAACGCACACACACTCGCACATAAACAGACACACACACATGCACACAGGCAGGCCGGTGCCTCGGCAGCCCCATAGAAATCAGGTCATTGAGCAAAGCCTGTATCCCGGCATACCAGACATTACTGAGAGACAAAAGATCTGCATGAAAAGAGAGACTCCTTACTGAGCTCCCCTCCGCTTGTGTGTTTGTGTGTGCGCGCATGTGAGTGTGTATTTGTTCAAACACAACACCGTGATACCCTGAATGGGAACCAAGTCCTCGTCTCTCTCTCCCTCTCTATCTCCCTCTCATTGATCCCAACTCTGGAGTGGGTCTTGACTGCCTGCCAGCCAGCCAGCGAGCATACAAATGAATCTATCACCATTCACATCTATTCATACCCGCAATCCTTCTTGGAATGTCCTCGCCTGGTTGTGTAATGAACATGTACTCTCAAGGGTATTGTTTTAATTGTCCTCCAGTGGTTCAAATACAAAAGCTGTCCACAGCACATTGAACAATCTTGTCGCAGATTTCCAGCGAGAAATTGGGTTCGGATAATTCAAGAGGCCCCATTGGACTGTGTGAATCACTGTGTTGAGAGCTCATATGGCCGGAGATAAACTCTGAAATCAACAAAATCATTTTAAGATAAGACATGTGCCAGTGATGTTTAAATTTTTTTTTAAAAAGATTTATTTTTGGCTTTTCGCCTTTATCCGATAGGACAGTGGATAGAGTTGCAAACAGGAGAGAGTGGGGAAGGACATGCGGTAAATGCCCGTGGTCGGACTCGAACCCGGGTCAGCCGCCACGTCTCTGCATGTGGGTCACGCGACATAACCATTAGGCTATCGGGACGCCCAGTGATGTTTAATTTTAAAACAAAAGTTGTTATTGTTAACCCTCTGAACCCCAAGCAGTTTGTGAGCGTTTTTAGCTCCTGTCACATTTTTACCCACTGTAGGCTCATTATTCACCACAATAAAGTTCTGCACCTCTATAAAAACAGCACAACCATGAGTAGAAGTAGAGAGAACTCAAACATGTCTTCCTGTGCAGTATAACAAAGTTTTATTGCCATAAATCATGAAAAAAAAAAAAAAATTGTTTTACAAAAAATGGAAAAAACCTGGAATCAACATGCACAACATTTACCCAAGCACCCACAGGTGTTGCCAACACTGGGAAAAAAGGTCGCTCTACATGCCATAGATATTTAACTAATAAAATTTTTAATTTGTTTCCTTACTTGCATCCTCTCTGCTTTGTGCAAACACTGCCTGCAGTTCAGCCGAGTTCAGCTGATTTGTCCCTGAATTTTTGTCAGGTGACTGTCGGGTGTAGTTGAGTCATTAATGGCTTCACGGTTGCACCAAGGAGCGCAGAATTTTTTGTTTTTAATCTTTTCTGGTTAAAGTAAACTATATATTTTTGCCGATTTTTTTAAAATGAGACATGTAGAATTAGGTGATTTTGATGAAATATCATTTTTAATTACGATCAAATTTCATGAATTGCCTTCGGGAATAATAAACTTTTATCTTGTCTCATTTTATCTTAGTTTTAGATGTAGATGAGTAGTTCATGGACTATTTGAAAGTTGATAGTCCGCTGATCTTTCTGTGGTTCTACAGGTTCTGGCTCTGATCAGCAGGATCATTTTTGCAGTGTTTTAAAAAGATATCATCCCGGCAGGTTTTGGGGCTCAGAGGGTTCATTATAATGCTTCATCTCACCTGTTGTTAAGTCATATAGTGTCAGGTTTCTTTCCTGACAGCCTTAATTTGAGTCCATGGGGTGAGATTTCCTGGAATTTTGCAGCAAGATGTCATGCATTACTTCTCCCTGTCCCACCCAATAATGTATACATCCAGATGGGACGCCTCTGTTCCTTCGGATGGAGTGTAAAAACTCAGCACATGTTTCTTATGACCTCTGTGACATTCTGCCTCTTTGTATCTCTGCCATGCTCCAGAACACTTAATACAGGAGAAATCCCCTAAAACACCAGAGGGACAGAGTGATCCTTGCTGACGGACAGATTTGGTTGCCCTTACTGTAGCTTAATAGTGTTGTGGTTGGGCTAAACACAACACTGACATGGTGATGTGGCCCAGAGGAATGTGCGCTGTTGTGACTGATGCTGAAGCAGTCAGAGCATCCAAATCCTCGCTGTAGTCTATTGTTAGTCGCCAGACAAAGAGGTGTGTGTGTGATTTGTGCGAGTACCTCATGTCTGAGGGGAGATGCTCTGCAGCCAGTTTGGCTCAGGCATGAGAAAAAGTGTGTGCGATCATGACTGTGTCGGTCGGTACCAGCCAGTTAACGCGGGTCATCAGCGGTGTCATTGTGTATCTTCTCCATCCCGGTCAGCAGATCAGCCACGATAAAAGAAAAGGCTTCATATTAAAACAGTGTGACTCACCATCCAGTCACAGTAGGGAGCTTCTGTGTAACTTAATTGGGCTTTCATGTGGATATGGATGTAAAAAGAGAAAAAAAACACTTTTAATAAGATCCCTCAGCTCACAAAGCCTCCCTTTCTGTCTCTTTTAAAAGGCACAACAAAGAAGAAAAAGTTGCTACAGTCTATGAAATGTGCATTTGTTTCACCCTTAATGCCTTTAACGGCTTTCATCAGAGTAAAAGATGAAAGGACAGACAGGATGGGACACATAAAGACAAACTAAAAGAGGAAATGAAAGAAAATCAATCAGAAAAGTCCAGTGATGTATCAAAGTTTACAAACAGAGCAGCTCTACTGGACTTGGTTAACCAATAACTCAGATATTTGTGGTTCATTGCTCAGTTAGTCAGACCCTCCCCTCTTTCTAGTACTGTGTGTGTGTGCATTTCCTTTTTCTTTTTCCTTTTTTGCTTTTGCTCCATGTAACAATAGCTATTCCAACGTGTGCATGTCTCTTTTATCTACCTGACACTCCCCTTCCAGGCTTAGATTTCCATTGTTGGTGAAAATCACTTGTGCACGTGCCACAGTTTTGCGGTGATACAACGATAATCCGGCGGATACCTGTTTCTTCCCCTGTGGGAAATGATGGCAGCTTCTTAAAATTACGACCTTCAACCAGAGAAAATAGGTTTACACTTTGTAGTTTATAGTAGATCACGGATGATTACAGGCTTCTTGTCTCCACTCAGGATAACACCTGTGTTTTTTGTATATCGAACCAGGAAATCCGCTGATATCTAAAACATTAGTGTTCAAGGAATGAAAAGCTAAAGATTGAACCTGCAAAAAGGCCTCTAATCGTGTTGGAGTAGCTCTAATTATTATGTACTGATCTGTATTTTTATCTTATCTATGGAGCTTTTCTCCTCTTTTTGTAATCTGGTTTTGTGTTTGCACAGTCATATGTGGTGACATCAGGATTGTTTGCTTCCACTGAATGTTAAACACTATTAACAAACTTTCCCAGACTTGTAAGGTGCCGGATCTAGATTATAGTGCACTTGAAGTCCTAATTTGCTTTTTGCTTGGTTTTTATACATTTTTAAATACAAAAAAAGACTAATTCTCCTGAAAGTACTACTCTGTCTGCATTGCATATTCATTGTGTGTTGAGCTTCAGTTTAAGTATATTTCAGCCCATTTGAAGGCAAATTGGTGAATTCTCTCTGACAGAATGACAAAAATTGTCATTTCCTCAGTTGATCCCTACAGGCGAAATGTAAATTGCTTAGGATAATAGCTTATGTACATCATGCAGTCTGTTTGTAACATATGGGTCATTTAAGGGTGTGAAGGGCCTGTTTATCCAGTTTAACTGAACTTTAAAGTTTCTTCACTTCTGCAGTGAAAAAGTTCTGGATTACTTTAGGCTTTGCAGAAGGTGCTTTTGGATCCCTTAACAATGTCAAATCCTTGTTGGCTAGTTGTGCAGAGAGTCGGGGGGGAGGGTAGTCCGTTCACACAGTGAAGTTTTGCACTCGGACACTTCTACATTTCTCACGCGCGAAGACTCGGCAGGGGGAGGGGCGAGCAAGTGACGGGAAAAAAATGGGACGCATCAAAAGATGTGTGGTGAAAGAGCAGCTCTGTATGCGGAGGTGGACTCCCCCGTCTGGGCGAATGTGTGGGGGTGGGATTGTAATAGTGAAGTCATGTGTAGTCAACTGGTGATTGATTGATGGTTAGATCGGGGTAAGATGCAGATTATTGTGCTTGAAATTTGTAGAGAGGAAGAAACAAAATGTATACTATAACTCCAGTGGTGTCTTCGTGGCTCAGCTTTTAGTTTCCTGCTTAATACATTCGGTGCTCCTGTACTCGTTTTAGTTTATGGTATCTTTATCTAGGAAAACTACAGGAGTAGCAGCTGCTCATTCATGTTCTAACTTAAAATGATGCAAATTAGGACTCAGATAAGCCAGAGAGGGAGCGCTGCACACATCGTTAGGCAAATATCGTCCACCCCACCCGTAGATTTCCACATAGCACCAGTTTCTGTTATTTGTATTAAAGATGCAGTCGCAGCTCCTTCCACCCGATTAGCACAAACTAATGCACAAACTTTAAACGTGCAAAATAGTGGAAAACTAGCATTCATTTTAGGCTTTACATGGGCCTCAAACCCGATCCTACTGAGTGGAAATTAGCCACCACATTGAACTTTCTTTAGCTCTTTATACTATCTCACTTGATTTGATTTGAAAACTTGAAATTCTGGGCTATTTTTTGTAAAACTGAGCCAAGAGGAAGTGTAGAATTCTAGTTTTCTCACAGACCACTTGAATTACAATATGCTAAAAGATTATTGTGAAATGTTTGCCTAATGAGGCCAGAAAACACCGCCTACCCCGGCTTTAAATGGAAGAAAATGTAAATAACCCCTTTTCATTACAGAATACATTGAAGCTACTGCCATGAATCAATACTTAGAGTAGAATAGGTTCTGTGAATGAAGGCTTTTAATGTGCTGAAAAGCATTGAGAGCTGGCAAACAAGCAGGCAGCAGTGCACAGCTACAAGTTTTCCACTCTGAAGTAATGACTATAGTAAACTTGATGATGGACTTTTATGATCTGTGCATACTGGATGACTAGAAGGGTTCAAATAGGGATATGGGTGTTAAATTATATTTAAATTTTTTGACCAGTAATTACAGTAAAAATAGACTGTTTGGATCCAAGTAAAGCACATTCCTGTTTGGGGAGAGAATGCAGGTGTTTTTTTGTAGATGGGGCCAGTGGCCTGCACACAGACTAAACTTTCAACCAAGAGTAGAGACCCCTGTTTGGCGAAGGGCGAAAGGTTTAAGTAAACAGAGCAGTGAAGGTAAGCCAAGGTCGCGTCTGTGTGACTTCATATCTGGCGTGCTGAGTTTACAGCAACCCGACTGCTGCCCACACCTGTGAAAACTAGGACCAGATACCAGCATCAGCCAAACTAAAGAGAGACGTGGTATCACAGCAGCAAAAACAACCAAAAAAGTCAGCTGCTCTGCCAGTTAAAGCTAAGCTGTGTAGACGTCCAGACCAATGCTGTTTCACAACAGCTCGGGCAGCACTGTTGCTTGGAGATAAAAGAAAATACATTTCTTTGACTGTCTGCGCTTCATTGACTTTCTACAATGGACTCTTTGGCCTTTTTTTTTTTGCATCAGTTAAATCCAAAGTGTGTTGTCAACAGAAGAAAAAAAAAGTCTGGCAGGCTGTGAATATAGAGGTGTCATTTACACTCAGACCTGTTAGGTTCAAATAGAGGACAACAAGGAAAGTACCAATGCCGCCCTTAACATTCCTTAAGGGAAAAGTTCATGAATTGTTTCAGTCTATTCGTCATAATGTTCAAAACTGCTGACATCCAGGCTTAGTTACTAGTTAGTTTCTTCCGTTCCAGGTTAGGTAGCTGTCACAGCAATGTTTCTTAGCTGTATTTGGTGCACATAGAGATGTTCAGGGATGTTAACGTTGTGCTTGACAGCCACAAGTTTGACCTTAACCAGACCTGACCCGACCTTTCCAACTCTGACTTGGAGCAGGAACTCTGGTAAAGCATTAGCGACTCTCAGCATCCCACCTCTACACTTTTTTTTTCAGCTTTTAATGGAATTTGTTTCTTAATGACTTGATCTTTTTAAATTAGAGACAAAAGCAGACATTTGCCATTACATTACATGACATTAGGCAGAATAAAGAAAGCCAGTGAAGCAAAAACTCTGCTGCCGTGGTCGAATGTCTGAAAGGGTTACAGTCTAAATGGTGAAATAGAGAAGAAGTTTGGTGGATTTGGGTTTGTTTTGTCTGGTTTTCTGTTTTTCCCGAAGGCAGTTTTCCTCATAACAGCAGCCATCTCATTTCTTCAACTCTTTTCAATGTTCTTTAGGCGTCTTGATGCTTGAGAGTCCTCTTTTTACTGTTACATTCCTTCTTCTTTTTTGCCCTCCTTTTATATTTTCAAGTCGTTTTTATACTTTCTGGTTTGGCCACTCGAACATAATGCGCTCCAGAAAGTACAAATTCTCCTCTCTGTGCGATAATTATTGTATCGATTTCTGCATGTAGGTACTTAAGCGGCTATTGTGCATTTTAGAGCTGCTGTCTGGTGGCCAACTGCCGGGATCCTGTCGGCACATCTGGCCACGCTCTCACCAAAAGGGCTTCTGAGAACACGTGCGTGCATGCCTTGTGTGTTTGCAGCGTGTACGCTTGTCCACATGTCAGTCGATGGGGTTGTGTTGCAGATGTGCTCTGTCATGGTAGCTGCAGGTTAAAGCTGTGACCCCATACAGACGAGAGAAGAAGCCACCTCAGTAATTATCCCAGTCAGACCTCACTAAGCTGATTTAGCCCTCAGATGCTGGATTAGAATTGATCTCTTGATTAGTGTAGATAATTCAGAATTTATTCATGCCAACGTGCAGCTTTTTCCTGTTTGCTCAGTTGCATTCTGGATGCTATTTGCTGGATTAATACCTTGCATTCCAGCCATGCCATCAAAACACCACGACGGGCAGAAACCATCCTTTTCCTCATACCAGCAGGTCTATTTTCGTCATGTAAAGGCACTGCCCTTACTCCGCTGCCTCTGTATGCTTTTTGTGCCTCCATTTGCAGAGTCATTAGGAGCGACTTTTGAGTGTGCTCTGTTATGTTGCTGCTTCAAGTACTTCTGGTCTTTGTGCTCGGTACCAGAGTGTGGCCTCAGGCGGTGCCATGAAGGACCTGGTTCAGTAAAAGGGAAGAAACAACAAGCCGACTCACTGCCTGCTGCTCCGTGATGGAGACAGACAGCTGTTGTCGGTTATTCTCAGTTTTTTTCCTCTCTCTCTCGTGCTTTTATTTTCTTTACATCTCCCACAGTCTTCTGCAACTGTTGCCGGATGGTTGGCGACAGAACAGTGGAACCCGTCTGTCTGATCATCTTGGTACACGTTCAAGAATCCTGTTGAAGGTAGCTGCTCAGACCGATCCTCATTCTTTTCACATTAGAGCTCAGGCATGACTCAATTGTCAAGGGCAAAAGGGGGAGAAAGCCATGGCAGACAGTGGGGAGTTGGCCTGACGGTAAGAAAGAAGGAAGCAGGGAGGACTGGGCAGGTTGAATCCACCTCTGTCAAGGCTTGTATCCTTCTTGTTCCGATCTGAGTCAAATTTTCAAAGCTTCGGCTAGCCGAGGTGACAAAAGCAAATGTCACAATCAGCATGGGACAATAGGACTTTTATTAGAGCCTTAAAAAGATACTTTGATGACACATCTGGGTCACGTTCAGAGGGCAGCGGCATGGGAAAATGCGCCGCCTTTCATCTCAGGCAAGTGAGGTGTTCAAGGAATATACAGAAATTGGTGCATCTCTGCGCTATACGAAATAAAAGCCCCGTCTCTACTGAGGGAAATTTTCTGTGCCATAAAATCTTTTTAAGGAGTGTGTGTGTGGGCTCCTCAATAAAACCTGTGTGTGGCCTTTTCTCTGCGTGTCTTCAGACAATGCCAGCCGTAGTTAAAGTGTGATGGAGATGCCTGGTTCCTGCCAGGAGCAGGACAGAGCAGCAGCAGCCCCTGTCTGATGAGGGAGCTGCCTCTCCTTTGTGAGCCTCTGCAAGCCGGCCTGGATGATGCTGTAAATCACGTCGACTGGCACAAAAAGGGGCAAACGCACAAATCCGCACGGATGCTGCAGCCACTTAAGAGCCTGCACGCACCCTATTCCATCACGTGTGTTTGTGAAATTCTGATAATCGCACCACCAGATAGCCCGCAACAAAGCGTTTCGGGCTTGTTCATATGCAGCTGACACACATAAGCAATGCTTCTCTTTGTTCTCGGGTCCAGGGAGGGGGAGCTTCTGTGTTTTAATTAAACTTTCAAGGCTTGTTGCGTTTGTCAAAACTATATTGGTGTTTGTGTTTCCTAAGTCCCTGCTTTCATTTTGGTTTACGACCCCGCTTTGAACCGCGCCCCCGCTCTCCCACAATGAAGTTTCCAGACATTGTGGGACAGGAGTGTCTGTGTCAGGGCACCCCCTCCTCTGCATCGTCTGTTTGTCGCTTTTAACGAGCTCTTCGTGGATTTATTTGTGTGTGTTTTTTAAACCTCCGAGTAAACATTGTGCTCATTTTTGGGTTTTGAATTGTCCAAAAAAAAGAGACTTGGGTTGGTGGGAAATGGTTCTAAGAAAACTGATTAAGTGTTTTCTCTAGTATTTGACATACAGATTTCCACAAGGATGCAGCTGATTTGCAGCCCTAAGTATTGAACTTTACACACAGCTGCTCTCAATTCCGAAGTGCCATCACACCTCGGCAGGCTTTTCTGTTTCCAAAAAGCTCAGTGGCTGAGGTGAAATTGACCCCATCCTGCATTTGCATAAACCCGGAGATGCAGGCTCTGGAAATGGTATGATGGATGCGATGGATGTAGTCGGTCCTTCTGGGACAAACAAACAACTTCCTCAGCCACTACCACCACCCCAGCCACTCCTCAGCTGCAGGAACCTTCAAAGAGAGAAAACAAGCCTGAAATACTCCAGTGCCTTATTTTGTTTCCCTCGGTTTATGGCTTGAGATCCTGTTACTTTGAATTTCCAACTGTGTGTGGGTTTCTGTTCTTTGTTTATGTGTTTGTTTTAATTTTATGCTAGGGCTAACGAACACGGCTTTGTTTTGGACTGTATCTCTGTCTTAACTTTAGAAAACTTAACCAGGCCAACATGACACCTCTGGTCTTCAAAATTATAATGTTTAAACTTGTTTTTTTGCTCTATATGGATTTTTATTTATAACCCCAATTGTATATTTAACATAAAAATCTTCCCTTAAATACTGCACTTGACTGATTTAGTAAAAATGCATAATCTTGCAAAATATCAACTACCTTTTTAAATGTTCAATGAAAATTTAAATAATTATTTGGCACAGTGGAAAATACAGTTATATTCAATGTCTTGCTAATATTTAGATGGAAAGATTGATGCCTTATAAGGCTAAATACAACAGCCTGTTAGCCTAGCATAGCATAAAGACTGGAAGTGGAGGGAGACAACTTGCTTGGCTTGGTTTTTGCATTAAACAAATTATCTAGGTTAACCAGGTTAACTGTTTCTGCCTGTTTCAAGTCTTTGTGCGAAGATAAACTAACAGCTCCCTGACTGTAGCTTCATATTTAAAGGATGGGCATGAGAATGGTGTCAAAATTCTCATCTAATATCACTTTCAAACCTCAGACCTGGAGCTATTCATCATGCCTTTAGCATTCATTGGACACATTCACAACTGTTAAAGTTAAAGGTCCCAAAATAATTAGTTTCACATGTCCCCAGAATATGTCTTTCAATTTTCCGCTTAAAATACTGCAAAGATGGTTTATTTCAACATGACTGAATAACCCCTGGTTTTATCCCCGTTCTAAAAGGGCTGCTTCAGTGTGTGTAGCTTTAAGTATAGCAGAGCTGCTCTTGTCCCCGCCCCCTTCAGGAAGAAGACTCTCTCTGTGTCTATGATTGAGCAACAAATGGATTTTCAGAATATGAGACCTTCAGGTTTTAGGCTACAGCCACACAAATATGTTTTATTTTAAAACATAACTTGCGCTGCATTACGTCTACAGTCCTCATTACTCTGAAGTTTTAGGACACCTAAAACTCAGACTTTTGGAAATTCTGCTGAGCTATTGCTATTCTTCCACTGTTGTATTTTCTGCAGCTAAGCAACCAGCTGACTTCTTCACATTAACACCAGCACCTGTATGGCCAATGGACACGAATGGTGTTAGGTCTTTTCAGGCATATTAGCATGCACAAGATTATTGCAGAAACCGAGCTAAAACGCTCGTCTGGACAGTGATGGATAAACGGCATTTTAAAATTAAATCGCATTAGTGTGGATGTAGTCTCAGTTTAACTTTTCTCTGTCCATAGGCACGCTCCCTCTCTTGATTGCCCACATAGGCATGGTTTCCATTGATTTCATCAAGGGGAGGCAGATGTAGGTTTTGCCATACAGATAGACCCTTGGTGTAAGTCTGACGTCATGAGGCTGTGTTGTCTGAACTGGGTATAAATCTGAGCAAGTAATCGAAACATCCAACTATTGCTTCTCTCACAATCCGTTTTTGGATGGTGGTAAGTTTGGCTTATTTTCACATACAACTGGCTATAATAGGACGTCATTAGCATGATTTGATGGTTCAACAAACACATTTCATCAGTAAAACCTCCCCTAATGCATTAAACATCACATGTAAATGATAAATTCCTTCAGCCGGGACAGAGACAATACTGAAATTGACCGAAGAAGAGAATGCAGTGGAAAATTCCCAGGCCAAGTTTGGGCTGAGCCACGAGCAAAGTGAGGGAAGAGGGTGAAGATTTGGGGTTAGACAGATCGGGGAGTATGGACGCTGGGTGGGTGTTAGTGGGTTTCTGAGGGAGGAGTCGCTGGTTTTGTGCAGAGACGGCTCGCTGTGAGACTGCTCACTGCAGTTCCTCCTTAATTACAGCTCTGCTGAAGGACAAGGCCAGGCATGCTCGGTCTGTGTATATGTGTGTGTAACAGTAGAGAGCTCACACTGATTCACACATGTACATGTTTTGAACAGAAGTGCGAGCTTGAGCATAGGATTTGTGTCCTTTGAGGAAATCCTAGTTAACCTAATTTCAGCAAGTTGGCATTTAAAGTTGGTGTGGATGAGATGAAACCCTGGACTATTGTTGAATGAAGTCTTTCTTTCATCTAACTTGAGTATTGATTCATTCTGTTTGCTCTACCTGGACAGTTTGGTTTATTTTAGTAACTTTTGGATCAATTTCACATTTTAATTTTAAATGGAAGATATCTTTTCTAAAACTGCTCATTTGAATCCTCATAATCTTCAAAACGACATCTACTTTGTGTGACTTCAGAGACAACATGCAGCTTTTCTGGCATCTAAGTTGAGCCATGACAAATGCTCGCTAGCTAGTACAACACCAACCTACTATTGCCGCTGCACTGACTTATTTTGGGAATCCATAATTACAAAGGAGGGACTGACTTTGCTTCTCGACAGCTTCGCCGCAGCAAACACACTCACCGCTGGTAATGTTGGCTTCAGAGCCGCCCAGCTCACGTGAAGTTAGCGCAGCTACAAAAACAGGTTCATGTTGACTGCTGGTGGCAAGACATGTGAGTTAATATAAAGACGTAAATCTGTCAACCCCCTTCTTGTTGTAATTAAGGTGCGACACCACTCCGCCTTGCTTTGCAATGAGTGGAGTCTGTTGCGTGTGCTGCTGCAGATGCACATACAGGCCCATATACTTTACATGCTATACCCTGCAAACACACACATGCCTTGTCCCCTGAAACGAATCAGATGTGCCCGACATGCGACGTCATTTGTTTTTTGCTATTTTATGACCCTGGTCAGAAGTTCGTGGCCCTGAAGGAAAAAACATCCAGAACTAAATTCACTTAGCATAAAAGCCAGTGTAAACAAACAGGCAGTTTACAAGAGTACTATATGAACTCTGCCTGTGTGGACCCCAGTCTCTCTCTGAGCCAGGGTCCATGTTTATTATTTTTTTGCATGTGGTGTTTGGTCAGTGGAACCTCACTAATAGTGGTAAAGTTGGGGATAGCCAGTCACAGAGCACACATACACAAACACAGCATGCAGTCACCGACGTGCTTACATGCAACGCTGCACGTTTGTGTCACGACCCATTTCATAGCTGTGCAGTGTTTTTTTCTTCTTCCTTGAAATAGTCTGAACTGGTGTGCCGAGAGGGAGTTGACTGTTTCTTTAGGGTTGTTTACTTTTCTCGCATCCCCTTGTGGCCGAACCGCACTGACGAAATAAGAAACCATTCTGTTGTTTGTTTTTTGAGGGGGAAAAGAGAGGCTGTATTTTAGAGTTATCACTTTGTCTGACTGGAGCTGGCATTGAAAATGTTTGAAAGCCAGCTAAAGGATTGTTGATCGACATTTTTATTCGCTGTTGCATTATTGCACATTTAATTTTCGTGTGCAACGCTGCAGCAGTTGTGTGTGTGCGATAGCGAGGAATTACAAGAGACAATTACAGCCAGCTAAAAGACGGTGTGTAGTCTTATATAGGTCATGAGGCTAAGACAATGAGACAAGCTGTCGTGCCCCACCAAAACCACTCTGGCGGTTGTTCAGCCGTAACAATGCAACAGAGCAATTTGATTGGCTGGAGCTGAGCTTGAAGTTCTTTTATGATTGGCCGTCACAAATCACCAGAGCTGGCAATGACGGTAGACACTGCAAACTTCAATTAACATCAAAGGGAATCCAAAGGAACATCTTCTCATCTTGAATTATCAGTAGGCTGTGCATAGTAGTGTTTACGATGATCATTTAGTAATTGGATATTTGATTTCCTGTCAGATTATTCAAAACTGCACAAATTCTGCATCTTTAAATGTGTCTAGAAAAGAAAGACGAAGGGACCAAACTCAAAAGGAGCACACCATCTTGCATACCTTTTAACTCATAGTCACATAAAGGCTTGGTTTGTCCTTGAGCCAGTTTTGGATGAACATGTCAACATCAAACATTAATAAACTTTCATAAACTAAGTTATAACCTAAAGCCCTCATCCTCCTCCTACTATCTTATGAGCTCCTAACCTGACTCACAGATGCCTGGCAGGAATAGACAGACACACCGTGAGAGGACACTGCCCTTTCTCCCTCTCTCACTCCCACCCACTGTCCCCCCTCCCTCCCTTCTCCAAACATGTGGGCCACGAGTTGGTGGTTGAATCAGGCCAACTCAGCAGTTCGGGATGTAAGAGGAAGGAAAAAGAATGGAGGAGGGGAGGAATGAGCCGTGACTCTTGTCCTGATATGAATTGTGTCCTGGAGACTTCCTGAAACAATGGACACTGACGGCTCATGTGGAAATACTCCCACAGTCAGTTTTGACATGTTGTGTGAGTGAAAGAGCGAGAGAGAGGAGAGGAGAGAGAGTAATGATTTTGCTCCAGAGACTAGATGAAGCAAAACCACGAATGGAGTCAGTGGAGCAAAGCAGGAGCAGGAAGAACTGAGGATATGTGTCACCACGCTCAGGAAGCACTCTGTTGTGCTGTGTGCTTGTGTAAGAGAGGGAGTTTCAGGTGCAGGGGGGATGATGGGAGAGAGGCCTGTCCAAGCATGCAAAAGGATTTTCCCAATCACACTCTGGGAATAAGGGGCCCTCACCTGGAGGCCAGGAAGGGGCTTTTTCATTGACCCTTGTTCATGACTGATTAGAGCTCAATGAGAGTTAATGGCCGGGTCCACTGTGTTCCACTTGCAAATCTCATGCTGAGGATTAAGCTCAGCGATTTCCAACTGGATCAACGTTAAAAGCCAATATTCAACCGGAGCTATCATATTGATTTGTGGCGAGCACACTTGACCGTTGAGCCTGTCAGTAGAAAAGGTGGATGTGAGACTGTCTGCTTGGATAAGGATAAAAATGATCTCATTCGGCTCCTGGGACAACATTTTCTTTGGCGTCTTATTAATCGAGTTGCAGCGCGATGGGTTATTTTTCTTGCCCATGGTGCGAATGAGACGAATCTCCAGAGGCAGCTTCATAACAAAGGATCACTTTTCCTGTGGGTTGATGTAAGACCCTCTCAGCAAGATGTCCTCTGTGAAGACAGACACTCTCGCCCTTTCTCAGTCTCACTTTGTGTTTTCCCTTAAGCCGACAGTTTATTGCAAACAAACTCAAATCTGGCGCACAGGAAATATGACTTGACTCGTCATTCTTCAGCTGTGTACACAAGAAATTTAGTCAATTTTTTTGCATGTCTGCACGTGTGTTTACTGCTTTGGCCGTCTCATTTCCTCACCTGTCTGTCTGAATGTCACGTCCTGCAGCGTTTCTTGGCCCGTGCGTCAGTAAGAGACCGTAATCCTCCTAGTCTGCTTGTTGTCCGTCACCTGCAGCAGATAAAAGCTTAAAAAGTGACTTTATCCCAGATCAGTGCCAGAAGGTTTGGGAGGATGAAGTTGGAGGATATAAAAAAAAACATCAGCAGAGGTCTTCAAGAGTTCAGTTGTGGTTTTGAGGCACTAAGATCAGACACGAGTCCAGATTACACCAAATCTAATCGCGTTAGGACTCGTTTTTATTGCTGCAGGGCTTTTTGTCTAAAACCTGAGTGAATTTAAATGAAAAAAATACTCTGTATTGGCTCTGATGATGTTAATTATACAGGAGAAACATTTCAGGAAATCAGTAGCCTACTTAAATACACCGATCAGCCACAACATTATGACCACTGACAGGTGAAGTGAATAATATTGATCATATTGGTAATATGTAGTGTTCTGCTGGAAAACCTTGGATTCTGGCATCCGTGTTGATGAGACTTAGACATCCAAATAAACATTGTCCCAGAACAAGCACACTCCCTCAATCAAATGGCAATCCCAAATGTCACTGCCCTACCCCCGCAGGAAAATGAACCCCACCACAAAAACATCAAACAATCAGGAACATCTTGAGGAACATGACAATGCCCCAAGATGTTGATTTGACCTCCAAACTTCCTAGACCCCATTCTGATCAAGCATCAACGGGATGCAGTGGAACAAGTTTGATTGACAGAGGCCCCACTGCACAAGCCAGAGCACCCAAAGGATCCACTGCCAATGTCCTGGTGCCAGACCCCATAGGACACCCTGAGAGGTCCTCTTGTCCATGGCCAATGGTTCAGACCACATAAGGGGACCAACACAATATTAGGCAGGTGGTCATAATGTTATGCCGGATCGGTGTAAATGTTATTATTTTCCATTTAGCCAACAGTCAGTTAATGAAGGTGAAAAGTGACCAGTTTGTTTCTATAAGTTTATACTAATTTTCAGGACATTACTATTATATTGCTGTTTTTTTATTGGTAGCACCTCATGCTGCTGCAGGTGTTGGTGCAGTTTCTGTATTTTGGTACATTTGGGTCGGCCACAGTTTTTATTGAGTTGGGTCTGTATCTACATAAATCTCCTAAACAGTTCTCTAGAGAGTAGTATGGATGAATGACTGAAACAAACAAATGCAACGGGAAAACCTCAAAAGTCACCCGTTTATCAGTATAATGTTGCATAGAGATACAGTATTTTACTAATGATCTTCTGGCTTCAAGATATTGTTGGGATGTTCCCTTGTT
>OMNN01010170.1:9893-21022 GCA_900302755.1 Chromis chromis
GGGTTCTGGTTCTCTCCTTTTTATATGTTTTTATATGTTTTATATGTTTACTTCTGCATGTTTTTATTTTTTGGAAAGCACTTTGAGCTACACTCATTGTATGAAAAGTGCTTTATAAATAAAGTTTGATTTGATTTGATTTGAATTGCTGTTGAGACTCACATCTGCCCTGATGGCTTTGCTTAGTAATAATAATAATCTAACCTTTATTGGTCCCCTTGGAGAAACTCCTTCTCTGCATTGACCCATCCTATTCAAAGTTAACCTTAACTATACATACTAGGAGCAGTGGGCTGCTGCGGTGCAGCACCTGGGGAGCAGTCAGGGGTTAAGGGCCTTGCTCAAGGACCCACAGTGGTGTTGACTGGGACAAGTGGTCGCTCTCACTTTCCCACCTCAACCTCTTGCCAGTACAGGGACTCAAAGCAGCGACCCACCAGTTACATGTTGACTTCACAATCCACTAGGCCACCCCTGCCCCAAATAATGTGATTTTAACACATTTGTTCCAAAATACCACATGCATCTGCAGGGTTTCAGTTGATACCAGCCTCAGTGCCACTTGTGTGGATGCAGTAAGGCTTACTGTAACAGGTAGCAGAGGGGAACTCTCTACAAACTGATGACTGTACTGTAAACTTTCTTATTAGCCCATTCTGATGTTAACTTTTAGTGCACTGCAGCACTTTCATGGGTGAAAAAATGTATTTAGAGATGAAATTGCTTACCAATATTTCCATAATTGCATTCCAAGCAGTTCTTTAACTTCCACTAAGTGATGGTTTGAAACAGAAATGTGGCAGGCAAATGTCAGATGATGGTTTCCTCAGCAGCAATTTAAAAATCCTGTGTTCGTAGCACTTTTTATTCCTCTCACATTAACATATATTTCTATTTTTACTCACACTTACTTAGTTTATTCATCCATCCTGCGATAAACTCACAGCTCCTGCAAGCTGTACAATCAAGCAATGAAAACCTCGTCATTACAATCAAATCCCTGAGGAGGTTTTTAGCTGAGAGGAGGAGAAACTGTGGGGTTAAGTGGGTCCATGTCCAAACTGAGTTCAGCAATAAATGAAGAGGACAAACCTAAATTATTCACACGCTGACTACCTTTTCATTAATCTCTGAGAACTAGAAAGTGCTTCACCTCTGCAGGAGTTAATAATAGCTCCTATAAAGAAGCAAAAAGGAGGGAAGAGAGTCTAAACTGCTGAGGCTCAGAGTAACGGAAGTCAGTGAGTATATTTAAACTCCAGATCCAGAACACGAGGGTGTGTTTCAATATGCCAACTGCAATCTTTGTATTTGTGGTGCCTGGAGATTTTTTTTTTCTCTTTCAAGGCAAGAAATCCACCAAACAAACTACACCATGAAGACAGATATGGGTGATGGGTTTCGTTGATGTTGCTGATGAATAACTGTGTCATCATTGCTCCTATATTTACTGTCACTTCAGTCTCTGCTGTCAGCAAAGCCATAAGAAAATGCTCTTTAGAATAAGATGTTCAATATCTTTTGAAGAATCACAGGAAATTTGCAGTTCATGTCGTCCGCCTGCATTTCCCACTACATCACTGGAGCACTTTAAAAGTCAAAATCTAACATTAAAACGCCTTGAAAAGCTGCTAAGATGTATACTTTGCAAAGGGAAAAACAGTCTAAAAGTTTAATGACCGCAGTGCTTAGTTGGCATGATTGCGTTAACCTCTCCACTGCCTGGGAAAACCGCACGCTGTGATTATAGAATCAATGGCTGTAATCAATGTGCAATTGCAGCGCTGCATCATTAGGAAAATCCTTTGTCCCAAACCACTCCTATCATTTGATGTTCAAAGTTATTTTGCAGCTGTCCTCCTCTCATTTCTCAATATCTTAATGTTCCTGCATTTTCGGAGCGGTCTCTCGTGGCCTAACACCCACTCTGGCAGAGAATTGATAAACGGCTTGAGGATTAACTTCAGAGACGCGCTTGCATGTGCCGGGAGTCCCCATGTCCCTCAGCTGAATCATGGAGTCAACAAAGAACAATGGCTCGTTCCCAAAGAACGCTGGATGTCAAAGAAGCACAGCTCAGAGGATATCGATTATTGCTGCTGTTTATCCCTTGTCCACTGCATTTAGCAGAGCTGTCTTACTGCATGCAATGAAGCTATTATTACTAAAATAGGATTTATTTTGCAGCTCAGTGTTGCCCAGTATAAAGGTCAGGAGCATTGAGCGCAGACAGACTACAACAAGGCGAATAGGCCACACATAAAGCTGCATTTGGCAACTCAAGACGCATCCACTGCCAGAAATGTTTCACCTACAGGCATTATGGTCTCTTTATGTTTGCCATCCCAGTTAGTCTGTGTAAATTCTTTAAGTGTATGGGACATTCAGGGTCAGTCCAGACCTACATCGAGGAGCCAGAAGACACACTTTCATTTGTAGAGGTTTAAGGCCTATTCATGGTTTTTCATGGGCCACACATGCACGCCCAGAGAGAGTCCCTAGTTTGAAACTGCACAGAATTTCCACACAGCAAGAATGCTGACTGCACATGTGCAAGAAAAGGTATTTTGTATGTAATGTATTCCAAACCACAGTGCTGTTTTCTTTCTTGTGTGTAACTTGTAGAAACTCCTCCGATAAAGATCACCAACATTAATTGCAAAGTAAGAAAAGCAGATTTTTTTTGCTATGCCATGCATTTGATGTGCAGAGAGAGGAATATAAAATTATAATATGAGCTTACTTGGAGAGGGACAGTGATGGTCCACATGACGAGAATTTCATCATCAGTCTCAAAGTTTGGGTTACACGCAGACCCCCACAGCGGTGTCACAGATGTTGAGACTTTGTAGACGGTCCTGACAGATGAATCAACTTTTTTTTTTCTGCTAATGTGTGATCTTTTAAAAAATTAATAAAATGACTTTCCTCTAACAGAATAAAATGTGAATTCATGAGCAAGTAAAACATCCCAGCTCAGTTCAAGATTTAAAAGCTTCACTTTTTCTGATGTAACGAGCTTCTGATATCTACTGCTATCAAACATTAACACGGTGAATCATTGGAATGACATTTTGGAGTCACTTTGCTGACTTTATGGCTCCTCTTGACATGTGCTATAGTTGTATTATGTATTTACCTCATGCTTTCTCATGAGTTTTAATTGCAGATATTCGGTGTGCAGCATGTCTTTAATTCAATGTGTACTTCAGTGGAAGGAGCAGAACTGGAAAGCCTCCAATTATTCCAACTTAAAAGCATTTCAATGCAACCCTGTGGCCTCAGAATTGTGTTTCTATACAACCAAACTGCAAAAATGTTTGGAGAGAAACTTAATTAATCAGATGGACGAAAGAAACCCTTAAACCACACCCCCTGCCATGCTCAGATGTACTAATTTGAACTTGTTTTAAATTCCATATAATTTAAAAATGGAGTCTGTGATTCTGGAGAGAGATCGTTGGAATTTAGATGTGAACTTGCACCAGATTTACCATTTAGATCAGTTTGATTGGGGCTATAAAGTCATTAGTTTAAGATATTATATCATCTATCCATTACTTTCAGCTTCAGCAATTTATCCATTAAAACCAATAACTCTTGGGCGCCCCGATAGCCTCGCGGTTATGTTGCGTGACCCACGTGCAGAGGCGTAGCGGCTGTGCCAGGTTCGAGTCTGACTTCGGCCATTTACTGCATGTCCTTCCCCACTCTCTCCCGTTTCTGACTCTGTCCACTGTCCTCTCTAATAAAGGCATGAAAATGAAGTCTTTCTAACTATTTGATCTCTTTATAAATTGCTTTTAGCTGTTTAAACCATTTTTGGACTACTTTCAGCTCACCATCTACTTTCACATGCTATTTATCTGCTGTTCATTACGCTTTGTGACCAGTTTCATATGTTTTATTATGTTTAGCCAACAATTTTAACTAACATATTAATTGAATAAATATTTCAACATTTGCCAAACACACTAACACAACTTCTACCATATATCTACACTCATAATCAAACTGTTTTAAATAGGTATTTCTGCTGTTCATTTTAACTGTTTAAGTTGGTTATTTTTACTGTCACACATGTGTAGCACTTTGTTAACAATTGAGAAAGCTAATTACAAACTAATTACTTAAATAATAACTGAATCAGTGTTAATATTGTATATTATTTCAGGGTTCTGCCATTATGCCACCAGTTTCTCCACTGTTTCCACAGAAAGGCAGATTCTTCTACAAACAGGAGGCTAATAAGAATGTTGTTTTTTTCTGTTTGGCTGCTTGTTACCATGTAAATGTTATCACAAACATCAGAGCCGGCCCTATGTAGCGTCCTAGACAAGCTTTTATATGGCGCCCCCCTCCATCGGCAATTTACATACGCTCACAAAAGAAATGGAACAGCATTGTTTTGTAGTGATATTAATTGGGCATTGCTTTACATTTGAATCAATGTGAGCTTTTCCATTTTAAGAGTTAATAGTAATAACTAGTTTTAATATAATTATAGTGAAGGTGAATTTTTTCTCGATTTTGTGGTGCCCCCTGGAGGCCATGGCGCCCTTAGCATTTGCCTATACTGCCTATTGGACGAGCCGTCTCTGACAAACATGACATTACCTCTTTAGTGAGTACATGTGAAGTTGATCAGTTTTCTGAAACTGGAAACAAGTGGACCAACATGAAGGGTATCCAGTCTGTAGCGTTGCAGAAACATCCTTTAATGAGGTTTATCTCAGAGGAGCCATTGTTGCAGAAACATCAGGGTGATGCTGTTCGAGGTATAAACATGAAAGTCACCTTCTAGCCATTCTGCAGTAATAAATTACTCTACTGGCATTCATATCATGTAATGATGGTGATTGTAGCATATCTCTGTACATATTTCAGAGGCTGCTGCTGCTGATGTGTCCCCAGTGGATGTCCCAGTGACCTTGGCATTAGTCCATAACAATGATACTGGTAGAGTGGTACAACAATGGTGCATTCCTTGTTCTGTAGTTCTTCTACCTTAAATCCTGCTAAGATGTGTCAAAAAAGGTGGAATACACTCTTTTCAACATGAGGATACATAACTCCCCTTACCCTTGTTATTTGGTGCTATTAGTCAGATGAATTTCACAAACATGAGGCATAGAACTGTTATTACTATTTGTCATCGTTTTGCCGTACTCAGGGTGATCGTAGAATCCTGCACCTCAACAGAAAGGCTGAAAGGGCCGATTGGTGGGTTATCCTGTAAACCACCTTGCACCTGCCCAGAGCTCCTGGAGTGGTAAGTTGAGTCTATTCTCACTCCAACTATTGTCCATCATGGCATTTTAGTTATCATGGTATTGACGTGTGAGCAACTGATGTTCTTGGCAGATGACAGTCAAAGCTTCCCACAATCTTCCACAACATTTTTTTCTTCACATTTTTAAAATTCTATTCTGTCCCCTCTTTTTGCCACCATCATGTATGAAATCAGTCTGCACACACACTTCCCTGATTGGAGTATCTGTAGAAGGCGAGGGCAAGTCCTCTGTTTTGAGTTGGAGTCATTGTGTCAGCTGAGACGGCACAGAAACCATAATACTGGCCTTTCGGTTTACCTGACAGATATATTATTCTGCTAATGTGGGAAATTTTGTAAGAGAAACTAACAATTTTCCTCTCACAGATAAAAAGTATAATTAAACACATATGTTTTCATAGCCTCCCCTGTTCTGGTGTGACAAGCTGGGAATGGTTAAAGTTAGAAGAAAAAAAAGAGTCACTTTACTGACTATTCAACTTGTGCAGTAATTGTTCTTTGCCATGTAACCTTGTGCCTTTTGGGGGATAATAAAGAATAAATTTGAACAGAACCAGTGTTTTTGAATGTGCAATTTGAAGTTTTAATTATACCTTCTCTGTGTAGCATGTCTTTAATGCTGCGTTTGGTTTCGCAGAACAAAGAGATGTGGGGAGAAGTAGAAAGTCTCCAATTAATGCAACCCTATGACCAGGAAATTATATTTCTATACAAGTAAACAGCAAGAAAGTTTGGGGTTGAAACCTAACTGCAACCAGAATACATTTTCTATTAATGCCATGAGAAATCTGGCAAGCCACGAATATACATCCATTTTCCTCTGTAGGGTTGTAGGGGGGCTGGAGTCTATCCCAGCTGGGTGAAGGCAGGGTTCATGTTGTTCATGTCAATAATAGGTTAACTGGCATATTTCTTAGTTTTTTTTTCCACCAGAATATCTGACCTTGCACTCTTTGCCCACTCATAGTAACTACAACATTGTTACCCTTTAATGCCTTCATAATAAAAGGCATTATATTTTCAGGTTCATGTCCATCTATCCAGTTCTTGTGAACACAATATCTCAGGGATACAAACTATAACACAACTCAACACAAATACAGGTGATGACATTTTACAGTATATACAGAAAATGAAAGGCCAGCTTCACTGTGGCATTAAAACACTCCTCTGAGTATTATAGAACAGAAGGGTACTTTGTCCATATTTCACATTGGATAAGGAATTGATGATGCTAATCTTGGGTTGCCACCTTGAAACTGTGGTGACTGTATTGATCTTCTGGGCTGCAGGGTTTAAGATGTGTGCAAAGCTTCCACAGTTTAGAGTTTGTAACTTCTTTCCAGCAACGTCCATATTTACGACTGCATGTTCTATCAGTCAGCTTTACAGGACAAACATGTGAACATGTACAAAGAATATGACCGTTTTTTTCCTCCTAACAAACTTTCACACTTCAGAGTCTTCACTTGCACACACACGCTATGAGTCTCGACTGTCGTAGATGTAAACTGTAACTTGACTGCTTGGCGGAGGTGTACAACCAATTTAAGTGAACTATACTATCTCTTCACCAGTCAGGTGCCACTACAGCCAGAGCAGTCAACCAACAATGCACACATGACAACCTATACCGAATGTAAATGATGTGGATTCTCTCCTATTTAAGGTGCTTACTGACATATACATACAATCTTAAAATAAAAATAAATGTACATCAACAACTGTTTGGGCTTTGGATTTCAGACAAATGTGCTCATCTGTGGCTGATGCAACTGCCATGCAATGCTCACAACTTGGGTTTCAGACACCACATAGGGGATACCAGGGATTGAACCACAAACCTTTTGACTGGCAGACCACCTGCTCTACCACCTTAGCTGATCTATATTCCTCTGCTGCAGTATCCATTTGAAAGGTTCCTCTACATCTACACACTGGATGCTGCCACCTGGATGTCTCATACATAGACTGTCAAGTGTGCATGTCCCGCACTGGGTTGCCACTACAGTTTTCCAGTAGTTAGCAACACAGTAAAAAGCATTTCTGGCCATAATGGTAGTATTCAAAAAGCATAATCCATAGTTATGCTATATGACACACAACTATAGATATCTCTGCAGACCCAAACAATGCAGCAGTTATAAATTCAATCGTTATCTTCCTGTTAGCACTAAAAAGATAAATCAACAACAACTTTTTAAAAAGTAAAGCAACAACTTTTAAAAACTAAACAAGTATTCTGATCTAAGCTGCAAGTTTCATATTGACAAGGTGAAAAAAACAACATCCCTCCTGAACTGTGCCTAAAATAAGGCTACATAAATCAAAAGCTAATTCGAATAACTCATTTATTTCAAGCTGACTGATTTACTGTAATGCATTCTATAAGTCTTAAAAATGACTTCAGACTCTAACTGCAGCTAGTATATCAACTAAACCAAGAGGGGAGGGAGCACTCCAGTTTTAGCTGCTCTGCACTGGCTTCTGGTAACATTTAAAACTTTTTTCCAAATTAAGTGTTGGAGTATGAGCAGCAGAGGCCATCGATTTGTGCAGTGATTTTGATGACACTACTATTTACTACTATTTAAGAGTGGAGTTACTGAATATGTTTGTAGTAGTGTTCTCTCTTGTCTCACTGCTGACTGCTCATGGAGACCAGTGTTATTTGTCTGGCTCATTTTCATGAAAATTACACACTACACTACAAAACCTGCTCAGGAACAACTTGAGGAATACGTCAAAGAACCTGAAACATTGACCCGGCCTCCAAAAGCCCAGATCTCAGTCCGATAAAGCATCTGATGGATGCCCTGGAAAAGATACAAGGAGGCCCCAACATCACCCAAAGGATCAGCTGCAGACATCCCAGTGCCAGACACCACAGGACACCCAAAGAGGACCTGTGTCCATGGCCTGATGGATCAGAACTGGTTTGGTGGCACAAGGGACACTTATACAATATTAGGCAGGCGGTGTTATTGTTGTGGCTGATCAGTGTGGCTTGAAAGTATGTGAATTTTGTGATTTTTTTCTAAAACCAAAAAGAAGTAGAGTAACTGTAGAATATGGTATCCAGTCTTTAGCAGTGCAGAACCCCCCTTTAACTTGTTTCATCTCAAAGCAGCCATTGTTACTGGTGATGCTGTTTAGAGGCAACATGAAAGTCACCTTCTAGCCATTCTGCAGCGATAAATTTCTGAAATGGTTTGTATAACATGTAATAACACACTTGATTGTAGTTGTAGCATCTCTCCATGCATATTTCAGATGCTACTGCTGATGTGTCCCAGGTGGATGCCCCAGTGACCTTGGCTTTGGTACAATACATGCCATACTCTGTCCTCCCTCTTATTTACTTGCTAAGATGTGGCAAGAAGGTGGAAGGGAGTCTTTTCAAAATGAGGATCCACAACCACAACAAAAATTGTGATGTTCCACTGCCAGTTCTAAAAACCCTTTATTAATTCAATAATTTTGGATATGCTGGGATCTAATGTTGAGTTGACGATACCATGGTGCCATCAGTCAGCCAGACTGATGTAATCTCAGACACATAATAATGTCCCACTACTAATCTATTATGACATTTTAGTTGTCATGTTTTTGTCCTGCCGTAAAGCTGGTATTCTTGCGAGATGACAGTCAAGGAAGCTTGGACACTTGCATTCTTACCATAATCAAAATGATTTTCTTAATAAAATGATGGAGGTTATCTCAGTAAGTGAACTGGTCATGTGTGTGTGTAGCCTGTAGAAACTCCTCAGATAAAGTTCATCAACATCAAAGAATAAGACAGATATAGAACCTTTGTCTGCCATGACATGCATTTGATCTGCAGAGAAAGGAACATGAAAGTACAATATGAGCTATTGAGTCTAAAAGCACATAATTGCTGCGCTGCTCCTTAGACTAAGTAGATCAAGGTGGTTCGACCTGACTGAGTGAAAGAGCTGCACCAAGAACAAAACTGCTTATGGAATCATTATGTTTTTTAACAATGTAAGAGCTGTTAGAAGTGAAAGAACACACATATTATCATTCATTAATATTTTCTCTTTATACCATGAAATAATTCATTCCACATCTGGAGCTGCCAATCAGTGTGAAGCTGCCAGGTTTTGATCCATGGGGAACAGGAGGATGCCCAATTTCCTTCATCATGCAAGCAAAAAACATGGAGGCTCCATGCATCCCAAATGGCATGACAAATGCTGATGACTAATGACTAAATAGTCTCATAGATCTGCACCACCTGCTTACTGAGTGCGGCTCACTGCAAATAGTTATTGCTTGAGGGTAGAAATGATTCTAACTGGCTCTCTGTAGCAAGTCAGTGGAAACCAACCTGACCTGAAGATTAGTGCCATGATCTTTAGCTCATCCCTGCCAAAAACAATTCCAAAAAAGGACTTTCATCTGTAAAGAAAAAAAAAATACTATTTATTAGTTCGGGAGAGTTATTTTCAGTGTACTAAACACTTTGTCCTGCTGACTCCTGATGGCTTCTGCTGATCTCACCAGCTACATTTAGTGCAAAAGCATAATTAAAGTTGTCAAAACAATATTCTTTTTAATAATCTATATAATCTGTAATCTAACCTTTATTGATCCCCTTGGGTTCCTTCCTTCTCTGCATTGACCCATCCTATTCAGAGTTAACCTTAACTATACATACTAGGAGCAGTGGGCTGCCGTGGTGCAGCGCCCGGGGAGCAGTCAGGGGTTAAGGGTCTTGCTCAAGGGCCCACAGTGGTGGTGACTGGGACAAGCGGTCGCTCTCACTTCCCCATCTCAACCTCTTTCCAGTCCAGGGACTCGAACCGGCGACCCACCGGTTACAAGTTCACTTCACAAACCACTAGGCCTCCACTAAATACCAACAATATTCATATTTCTAACTTAATGTTACTAACAATTAGAGGACTGACTCTGTTTCACTATGACACATTTCAGTGTTGTGTTCAGCCTTAGTAGGAAAGCATTACCGGCTAAAGAGAACATCAGACACAAAGTTAGTGATAAGACTGGACTAAGCAGCTAAAGAGGTAGATATGTCACTCTGGAGTTATAAAGAAAAAAAACCTAAAGGAAAAGAGAATAATGCACCTTCAGTGACTTCTGAAGGTATTCAGACCCCTTCACTTTATAGTGTGTATTAATTTTAAATGAATAAAGTAGTAGCATTTTACTCAGAATATAAAATATAGTGTAAAAATAAAATGTTTTTTGTACATATAGTAAATATCTAATACAAAGCTCTCAAACCCTTTGCTGTTGCTGCCGCAGCTGGTCAGGTGGTGTTGGCTCTAATCATGTTTAACATGCATGTAGAACTTCATTCTAGTCCGCCTATGGTGAAGAGAATTAATTAACTGAACAGAAGTGAATTGGAGAGAGATACAAATCTGTGTATATAAGGACCCACACTGCCAAATCATGAGGTCTAGGAGACCTCTGTGATAGAATTGTGGTGAGGCATAGACTAAATTCTACACTCTGATGACACAAATAATAAACTTTTTTGGCCTTTTTGGAGCACTATGTGTAGCGAACATGAGGTACTGCTCATCAAGCTGGCTAAAACTAATCCTACAGTGAAGCATGATGGTGGCAGTATCATGCTTTTAGGGGGCTTCTCAGCAACACAGAGCAGAAGACAGGGACTTGTGGTGAGAGGACTCTCAACAAATGCGTGACTAGACTGGAGTGTCACCCCCATCTACTTTATATGGTTGTATGTCATTGGAGTGTTTACTGTTTGTTGCACTGCCTGAAAATGGCTGATTTTTTAAACCTGCACAAGCAGATTCTTTCAAACACAACCTGAAAC
>OMNN01010182.1:9568-26315 GCA_900302755.1 Chromis chromis
ATCTATTCAATTCAGTTTTATTTATATAGCACCAACTCACAGAAGTAATATACAAGAGAAACCCCAACAAATCTAAAGTTTCCTTTGGTGTACATTTTGTATTTTGCATTCAGAGATATGGCAGAACTCTGAAAATAGCATATTATGTGGTTGTTTACATGTGTGTAATTTTTAGTTTTGTAAAATAATAATTTAGAAATATATATGAAAACAAAAGTCTCAAGACATACTTTTCAAAATACTTCTCAGGACAGCTTCAGAGCATCTTTTGCAATGTGACTTTGATTTCAGTTTATGGCTGTGTTTATTCTGTAATAAGTTCTTCCGGTGTAGAGATATTCCAGAGGGAAAACTCAGTCAGCACCCTGGAGAGCTCCCTCAGCTAAGACCAGTTGTCTATGGAAAGTTTTGCATGGTTCTTTGTGTGTGCAGCAGGCAGTCAGTACATTCAGTACACCTGCTTTTAGTTTCACCACCAGTAGCGTCACCACTAGAGCCAGTCCTGCAGGTGGCCAAGTCTCTCAGCCACTTGCTAAGTCTGGTGGCAGATAATCTACATTGCCCAGGCTCAAAAACTGCCAAGTGTGACCTGCTGTTTATATGTGATGGAGTATCTTTCATGGAAAGCTCAGTGTTAGTGGGCTGAACAGACACAAACCTACCCGCAGGCGTCCTGCCGTCTGGTCTAACTCAGCATGCTTTGTGAAAGAAGGGCCTGAGTGCCAACTAGGAAGGATTTCTTCCGCTGCCCTTTTACTAAACCTTTAATAAAATAGCTTATTTTAGATTTTGCTCTAGGACTTATTTTTTTATTGTGAAGTCTGATGGAATTCACCCTGGACTACCGATTCAGCTCAACATGTGGTGACTATAGATGCTACTGGACTCTATATACAGCATAAACAGTGCAACCTCTACTAAATTACACTGGATGACTTGGCATTTTCATCACACTTTTTTGGTAAAAACAGTAGAGTGACATTAGTTTTCAATGCATTCATGTCATGATGTTTCAACTTTTGTACTAATTTAAATTCTGGTTACTGTCTACTCATGCTGGCCTCAGGTCACAGCTGCAGTTAACATTTGATTTGCATAAAACTTAAAGAAGTTCCCAGAATTCATAAATGTAACCAAAGGTCAGTGGCCTCATGCAGCTCTTGGCATGATGTAAAGTACCAAACGTACTCAGCAGCACAATGACTCAGACACCACGGGACACACAAGAGAGCCTGCTGCAGCAAATCCGAAAAAGCAAGAATTTGATGTCGTTTGTGAACATTTTGTCTATTATAGTTATGCATATTATGTAAACAACATCTGAATATCTTTATCAGAAGTTATTTGTCGGCAGAGGCCTTCAAGTAGAGATTATCATAAATTTAGTAAAAACTTCCAGCCCCTAAATTACTGTAACTTGTGAAATGTGACACTGTCTTCGTACAAACAGCTCAGTTTGTTCTTTTAGGATACATCTCCAGTGATTAAGAGGGGTTTTCCATGCTAGAATCAAACAAAGGACAAGAGAGCACACAAAGCATAAAGGCAAATCTTAAAGCCTGTAGTTTGTGCTTGCATTTCGTAAGAAGTAGCTTATTCTCCTGCAGTGAGCTCTTTTCTTTTCTAGGTCTTCCTTGCGCCATGACTCGATTCACATAATGAATAAGACAAAAGTGTCTGCTCCCTAAAGTATCAAGGAAGGTGAAGTGAAATGTACAAATTGCTTTCAGAGCACATAAAGAATGCACTGAGGTCATGGAGCAAGGGCAGTGCATCTCTGCAACAGACCTAAAAGGAGGCTGTAATGGTTTGACATTAACCACGTAACACTGGCATTTGTTATAAATGTTGCAAAGCCTATTACTTTAAAAGGGAATAAGAGATGTTAATACGAGATGTTAAACCTAACTGGTTTTTGATGTAAGTGCTCACATGGAATATACAAAGCCAGTCTTCAGTTGAGTGACAGCAGCACTCTTGGTTTTGGCTTTTGACAGGATCACAGATTAAAGGCTTGGGCCTGAAGCACAGCTTGGCAGAAGGTATGCTGATGTTCACACATCCTGATTGAATCTGATCTCTATGATCAGTGGAACATCTTGTGAATTGTGTTTTAAAGAAGTAAGTGGAAACCCTACATCCTACAAGTGATATTTATAGATCCTGCACTGCTGTAAAGAATGTACACAGCACATTTAACCCTCCTTGCTGCTGTAATGACATAGTCAACTCTGCAGGCACCATGTGGAGTGAAAACACAGGTCAGAAAATAGGCATGTTTCCTTTTTTAGTGCTGCAAAGAACTGTGGCCTCAGCAGCTGGTAGTGATGCAAATAAATTATTTCAATATCGTTTACTTGGCTACAACCTAACCAAAAATCACAATCACAGTTTTGTGAAGCTCAGATTACAAAGTTATCTTTTACCCCATTTGCTTGTTGCAAATGAACACAGGAATGAACACAGCCAACTGTCTCTGAATGACTGAAATATGCCAAACCTTACAGCAGTATCCACACAGTAAGAAAGAATTTACGGCCTGCCGTTTTCTTAAAAGTCCCTCCAGGCAACAGCGGCTTCTCCAGAGAGATGAGACATTAAGAAAAAAGCACCAGCTGACTGATTCCACACTGCCAGCCATGTGACAGCTCAGCCCACTGTGGCAAGATTTTTAATGGCCCTGGACAAATACAGTAAATTGCTTCTTTAAATATTGTGCAGCAGAAGTGTTGAATGTGCAGAAAGTGGAGGCTATGTAAGCTGTACCTGGAAATTGGAACTGGAGGGAGACATACAGGTGATCACAGTTGGCAATGCCACAAGACATGTGAGGATAGAACCTGATAAAAAACCTTGTATTGTCTGATTGTTGCTTTTTTCACAAGAACCACAAACATATTAGGCACAAAGCTGCTATCATTGTCACACTATTGGCAGTACAAACACTGTCACTGTGTTTATTTACATATTTATTGAGCAGCCACTACGTGGTTTTATAGACATGCTATATATTTTTATGCACAAAATAGTTGGATCCAAAAATGCTATTGATATTACATACTGTTGCAGGACACTTTTTTATATAGCACACTGTAAAGTTTCCCCACAAAAGTCAAAAGCTAAATCAACATTTGGTGTGACCACACTCTGCCTTGAAAAGAGCACGAACTGTCTTCAGCACACTTGAGCTCAGTTTTTTAAGGTCGAATAGAATAGAACTCCTTTATTGTCATTGCACAGTGTGCAATGAAATTATGCAGCAATTCTGTCAATGCATTCACACCAGATTCTTTTTCAAAGTAGAATAAGAAATGTGCAAATATAAAAGTATAGTAAAAAAAAATATAGTATGTACAAGTGTAACGTATGAAAACATAGTTATATAGGTTATTGTTGTAAAGTTAGCTTCTCTGGTATATTAAGAACACTATAAAGACAGAAGTGTACCTGATGTTGCACTTCTGGATATTGCACATTGCTGATCAATTATGAACATGTAATGGCCTAAAGTAGCCCAAAATCTACATACAATGTGCAACTGTATATAAACATATGTACAAGTTCAGTATATATAGGGTAGGAAGGTGCTGCATGTAATAAAGAGGTACAAAAAATGTAGAAGCTGTTTTTAATCTAAATCTAAAAGTTCTTCCTTGCACCTTGGAGAACTTTTCACAATTCCTATATAGATTTAGGTTGTCTAAATGTCTTCTGTCTCCTTATTTAATCCCAGACTGTCTCTTCTTTCCTTCATCATGTAATCCTTGATCATAAGATCAGGGCTCTGTAGGGCCCAGATCATCGATGTTGTAGGACTCCTTGTTCTTCTTGTTGATAAAGTTAGTCTTAATGAATCTGGCTTAATGTTTGTTGCCATTGTCATGACACAAACTGAATTATGTACCAATCACACACCTTGCTGATGGTATAATGTGATGATTAAGAATCTGACTGTACTTCTTTATTACTATTGTACTAGTTGAGGAGACCATCCCAATTCCCTTTTGCGGAAATGCAGCCCCACACCGACAAAGAACCTTCACCCTGCTTTACTGTTGCCTGCAGGGTTCCTGCTGATTCTAAACTACAGATGCTGCTGGACAACATCTTATTGTGAAGGTAAACTAGCTTGAGGTGTCATTCATCTGCTGAATTCAGTACTGGCTGACCACTGCAACACCTGTATGCAATGAAATCACTGTATGTGAGGGACCTTGACCACTTCAAGTCTTGTTGCTATGCTTATTCTTGCCATGGTTTAATATTTAAGGTCTAAGAGGGTTTCACCAGTTTGGTGTACTGCACTGGGCTACATGAATGCAAATTTTTTTCTGTAAAGTTGCCTCTTTTTTTTGCTTTCTTTAACAGCATAAAATATCTCGCTGAAATATTTCACTTCTTGTAAAAGTGTTATTTGAAAATCTAAAATCCGATCATCCCTTTTGACACAAAATTGTCAAGAGATAAAAAAGACCATCTCAGACAAATGTTTTTTTTCTGAAATACCTAAGCACCTAAAACATCTATTACAACATATATTAAAAAAGAAATAAAAATGTTGAGTTTCCCCTGTATGGCCAAACTCTCTCAACACATAATATATGTATATGATTGGAGAGATAAGAATGTCAAGTATGCAGAGAATCATGTAGACATAATATTCTGAGCTTTAGTACTGGCAAAATGTAATGCAGTCTGCCATATAATGTTTTGTCATCCCTGTATTTCTTTTTTCAATTTGAGATAAACATGTTTCCAGTTTTGGTGCTACAGTTCCCATCACAGTTTGTGGGACCTTACCAAAGCAATGTGCTTCAGGATTGTTGTTAGGCACATGCTGAGCCCACCAAGTAAATCAAAATTCACAACAAAATCTGACATTTGGATGCAATTTGTTTGGCGCAGCAGTGCTGATGTTATTCAGTCACAGGTGTGTGTTTATGGAGTTTTATACAACAGCTTCGAACACAGTCAATCATAATCAGGGACCAGAATTAACTGTTTTATAAAAAAGCACAAAGCTGTCATGGAGAGAGAGAGAGAGAGAGAGAGAGCAGCAATAACTGATGACACTTATTTCTTAGCATTCTTTGGCTAATTTCCACTGAAAACTGTCCTGTAATAATATTAATCACTAATAATCCCTATTTGTATTATAATCATGGATTTACAAAAAATTTAAAAAAATCACCAAGATTGCTATTTTATGAGTAGATCTGTGTGTTTATATGATTTATATAGAGATTTTTCGACACTTGCAGACATTACTGGAAAAAGTAACCTGCTTGCATCAAACACATTATGTGCATATTATCTATGCAATTTTCTTTTCTTTCTAATTTATGACACTAAGCAACCCTGTTCCTGTCCCAAAAAGAGACATTCCTATACAACTAAAATGCCATTTTATTTATGTTTTAAAAGAAACATAATTTTGTTTAGCAGGAAACATACGTGTAAGCTGAAAGTTAAGACTGTGATGCAGTAGAAAGGCTTATAGGTTAAAAAAGCGAAAGGCAAGCAGGATGACTGTTAGAAGGACTGAGCAGGAAAAATTTTCTTCGACTTAAGTTTCGTTTTCACTCCATTTTTTACTTTTTGTTTTCATTTGCTATTTGGTTGGTTTAGGCAACAAAACTATAAATAAAAACATCATGATTTGGGTTAAAACACGACCCATTCACAACACGTTCGAAGCTTCTGCTCCACTTTCCCACACCATATGATTTGCAGACTAAAAAGGAGTGACAGTATAGCAATATAATAAAATGCAAAGATATGTTGATTTGAGATGTATTTGTGATGCATCACAAACAAATGTAATCTGATAGAGAATGTGCTTTGCTAGAAATGTAATTGTGCATACAGTTCAGGTATAAAGGAATGTTTTGGGAGACAGGGCTGCACTAATAGGAAACTGTGATTTTTTTAGTACCTGTTCACAGCGTGAGTGATTCATTCTGACCTTCTACAGGCTCCAACTTTCCAAACTAGTGACCTTCTAGCTACAAGCCCTCTGTGATGCCATCAATCCAGAATGTAGCGTATGGTAAACACGATACAGTAATTACAGTGTTGACAGGTCGGTCGCAGTGGTTTTAAATGGACCTCATGACGGACCCTCAAACCACAACTCATTTCTTATTTACCAAAGAACACAAACCCATTGAAACAGGAATGAGGAATTCATATGCAGCAAATTCCTTCATGCATATTAAAACTCGACCCTGACAGAGTATCTGGCTATTACCACGTGCTGGACTGCCAATTTTCCAGGCGGCAGCTTAATGTCGCATCAATGGATTATTATTTTGGAGGTCTGGCGGAGTCTAGTTTGTTTGCTACCTGTGAGGCTGCCACTGCTGACTCCGGCAGACTGTTATTGATCAGGTTTGTGTTGTACAGGCTCGGGTGATTACTCTCAGACAGACTCCAAAACAAAAGGGTTCATAAACAGCCCCAGAGAGAAAGTCCAGCAGACTGCGAATGCCCCTGGTGAGATAAGCTGCGTAGAGAATAATGCATTACTAGGCTTTTTTGGCTCAGATGAGGAGGACGCTGCTGGTTTCTATTGTCTTTTAAAACATAACTGAAGGAAGTTGGATCAGCACACGTCTTTTAAAATGAAACTTATCCCAAAGTCTGTCTAGCTGCCATTTCTAATACCCCATGATTGGTGGATCTGTTAGGCCACCGGAAACGATTTCTGAAAAGCAAAGCTGCACATAGGTTTGGGATTCTGCAGTGTGTGCAGGCGTGTTGCCCATTTTTATACAGTGGCTATAGTGCAACAGTCTCATCCACCTTAAATTCAAAGGACCGGCTATGCTTGTCCAGTTGTCCTCTGGTCTATTACACATCATTTTTTCACTTGATAAAGTCAATCATCTTCAAAATTCTCAACATCTCTGCCACTTTTCAGTTGCATCCAGTGTTTTTCTTCAACCTTTGGTAGCCATTTCCCTCAGTTCTGCTTCTACACCCTCCTCAAGCTGGCATGAGGCATGACTAAACGTGAAGCTGCGGTGGATTTATGATCATTTGTATGCAGCACTATATTCCAAGTGTTTTAGTCCAACTTTGTTGTCTTTTTTGCACTGGAGAGCTGAACTTGTGCCACCTTGCGAAAATAAATTAGCTGAAAAATTTGGCCAAATGGACTAAAGCTGCTGCTAAAAACAAAAAAGCCCATACAAATACTTGTTCCCAGAAAAGGCACAATGGATTTGGGACCTATGAATATGCATGAATTATAGCACTCACTGAAATGCCAGTTAATACATGCATTATCTTGAAACAAATTAATCAAGCATGTTTTTCCAGGGTACAGTAACAACATACAGTAGATATATCATATTATCTTTATTTGTAGTGAAATGTTTCCAGTAATTATGGGCGTAGAGACACAGGCAGCAGGAGCAGACTAATCACTTTAAATGGACATTAAGCCAGCGGCTGGACAGCAGCCAGACAGTTTATGGAGAAGCCTTACCATCGAGCTCCTCAACAGAGATGCTGGCCAACACATCACTGTCACTGTCAGACAGCGAGCGGCTCAGGTAGTTCCCCTTGTAGAGCAGGCCTGCCGTCACATGGTGGAACGGCATCTTCTCCCTGAGAGACAACAGAAAAATATTGTTTGCCTTGGGTTGTTTTTGGAAATATTAACTCTGAACACATGCTACCCATGTTTCTAAAGACATGACCTCCCATATGCGTCCCATGTGCATTCAAATTAGCCATTCATCAAGAATAAAGTAATGAGAATGAATTGATGAGGCGCACACATCAAGTCTCCAACCAGACTTACAATTAAGTGAAAAACAACATGAAATATGAACCCATAATTGGCTACAGTGAGCTGGTTTGCACATGTGATAGTGGTGAAGCTTTACAACAAATTAACATCCAAGGGGCACAGCATACACAAAATCCATAAATGAAGCAGAACTCATTCGGTAAATGAGAAGCCACACAGGGAGGGGGATTCGTATAAGGTAAATGTAGTGAATATGTGTGTGCGTTCGGGAGCGTGCGTGTGTGTAGTGTATGTGCAAATGAGTCTGAGGCAATTAATTATTCAATAAATTGAAGCCCAAGGGCACAGTGGGAAAATAAGAGGACATAGAGCAGCGAGATCCGACTGATACTTCCTTCTTTCTAATTGGGTTTCATTGAGATGAGGACTTGGAGGGGATGTTTCTGAGACGGAATAGAGATATTGCAATGAAGCTACGCTGAAGCATCGGGTTTCTCAGTTTCTCGTTTACCTGTTGAACTTTATGTCTCACTGAGGAGTCACGTAAGCCTCACAGTGAACATTGACAACACAACATTTAACAAGCATCCAAAAGTGTGATAGGGCAAGATTTTTTTGCTCTTCTGGTTTTCAGCAGCATCCACAGTAATAAGGTTCGTGGGTGTCACCTCATCATGACATATGCAGGCTGCTGTCTGAGCTTGTTAACAAGACTAACAAATGTGTGCTCTCCTGAGGTGAGCACGTTTAATTCTTCAGCTTTGTACAAATTCAAGTGAACAGTCGCTGCATTACACATATTGCACTGCAAAAAGAGTTGGGTTTTATCTAATATTAATAATGCTTTATCAGTAAGAAGCCTTTTAAAACTGCTTTTGGGTTGACTGATAGCTAAAAATATCCAGTTTGTGTATAATCCTCTAACAAAACATCTCAAGCTCTGAAATTCATTCTAACAGGATGGAAACAAGCAAGTTTATGGCACCGTTTCAGTGCAAAAATGGCTGCAATAAAAGACAAAACTAAGAGAGGTAAAATACAAACACATTAGAACTTCAAATGGCAGATTAGTTATTTGAAAAGTTGCACAACTAGACAACTGCTTAGAAGAAAGTGGTGCTTATGTGTAGTTTCCTGAATAGAAAGATTTAAACAGGCCAGATTCGGTTGCTGTTCAGATAACTTTTTAAACAGGACGGTGCGCACATTAAATCCGACTTCAGCAAAGTTGGAAAAGGGAAAAACATGATTTAATGTTTAAAATGAGTCCACCAGAAGCAAAGAAAATCTCTTTTCTTAAAATCTTCTCAGCAATGAAAAGGAAATTACGTTGTAAAATCTCTGCAATAATTGATGAAATATAGATTTAATTTCTCTCCTTTTCCTCTTTTGGAGGCTTTTTAGAACTATATCCAGCGCCTAACAATGGCCTTGTTTCACCGGTTGGAGCTACAAGTCATCTGTTACCTCACAAATCAAAGCTGGTCCCTGCATCTTTCTTGTTTGTCAGTTTAATAAGCATGCATATCAAGACGTCTGCCACTGTGCCTATTAGGAGCAGCTTTTTCTCGCACATAATGTCAGCATTTTTCATTTCCTAATTCATCAATTATTCAGCCATGTCTCAGCTGTCATTCTGAATATTACAATCATCCCTCTTGTCCGCTCTTTATAATTTATTGTTACAAGCCAATCCATATATTGTCAGGTGTTTGACACAGGTGTATTCTGTCCTGAATCTCTGTTGCTTCAAACAATATTGATCAGAATGATTTACCGTGCAGGGGCAACATTTACATGCATTTCATTAGAGAAAGTTCTTGAGGAGCAGACGGCGGACTCGGTATTAAACGTATGAATGGCTTGTTCTGAAAACGTGAATGATTTTGGAAATGTTTTGAAAGCGGAGGGTGGAGGTGAATCAGCAATGTTATTCAGCTCAGACTTTTATGTTTACAGCAGTAAAAACCTGAAAATCTGTGTGTTCCATGTGTTCTCTGTGTGTATTCTGTGAGCGTGGAGGAAAACTGTGGCTTCCATTGTGAGTATTCTCACGTTTCTGACACCTTTGACTCCGCATCTTACATAATCTGTTTATCCGACTAAAAGCTCACACGAGTGCTAATAGGGAGAGTGGAGACATGCTTTTAAATAATAACCAGGATTCTGTTGTTGTTGAGAACTAGACATAGACAAGTCTAAGCTGTACTGTATTTCAGTAACTTAGTATTACATGCATTTCAGGCATAAATATTTTATTTTTACTCGCTTTTTTGGATGGCTGTAGTTACTATTCCTTTACAGTTAGTGGGATTTTATGTGCAAAACAGGCTTGGAGTTTAAACACCAGTCTAAATTGAAGCATTCTGACAAAATAAACTGATCTGTCAATCAGCTGACACTCAACAAGTTTGTTAAAGCAAATTTTGTCATATTTCCAGAAGACTTATAATAAATCTATAAAGAACCAAACGCATTATTTTGTTTTTGTGACAAAGAGGCATGTGTTTCAATGACTGCCTCATAGAAAATGTAAAGTTATAGGAGTCATTAGAAACTCAAGACTGCCATGATATACATGTTGTTTGTTCACAACTGTAAGTAACTGAGTGGATCTTACACCAAATGTGTTTTACTTTTCTGCTCTAAGTGAACCATGTGGTGACACTTTTTTGTCCAAGGGCTACAATGAACCTTAAAATTCAACCATTTAAGTTATTTATCAAGCAAAATTATATTGTTCTGGCTTCTCAAAATTTCAGTTTTTTCTGCTTTTCTCTATTTAAAACAGTCATAATTTGAATAATTTGGGGTTTTACATTGCTGTCTTGACAAAAAAGGAAACTTTAATGTGTAACATAGAGCTCTGAGACATTTCTGTGACATTTACACACTGAAGGATAATTAAAGAAAAAGAAATCTACAGATTAAATTAAGCATAGCGTACCCTCAAGCAGAATACTGAAGTCTTTACTGGTTCAGAATTCACACATTACAACCTGACACTTCTTATCACTGTCATTCTGCTGATTGGCTCATACCACTAACACCACTCGATGCCACCGTTCCTTTGACCAGCCCAGCATTGTCCTCAGGGGATATTTCTGGTATAAATTATTTAATTAGGATTTACTGTACATGCATGTTGATTAGGGGACTTTGTTCTTCCTGCAGAACCCTCATTGCAGCTCAGAATATCCTCAAAGAGCAGCAGCATCTTCCATCTAACCCAACTGTATAACCATTTGCTGCTTTGAAGCTTTGCAAAGACAAGCTGACTTCTTCAATTACATGTATTGACATATTTATTCTTTTCCAATTCAAAATCTGACCAACAATGTAAATGTGTCTAAGAGAATAGAGAGGCTATGACACATGAACAAGAAACAACATTTTACTACCATGTTTTACTGTAATATCTCACAAGGACATAATGTTTATTCATACTGAAGATGAAATGTGATACAACGTGGCGAAACCATAAAACACTTGATCTTCAACCCCTCAGGAAGACGCTGTAGAACAGAGCTGTTCACAGCCTTCAGCTTCATTACACTTGATTAAATTGATCAAGGTCTCAGCTGAAGAAGCTAATTTGCCCTTCAGGAACAGAGCAACATGCAGTAATCACTTAAATCAGGGCTTCATCACTGACGCCTCAACCAAGACCACAATCATTTTCCCCTCATCTAATCGCCATTCCCTGCCTACTGTGATATATCAGTTCAATAGAAAACGGAGGCGAAGATTGTGGAATTTAATACTCAGATTGACTGTTTGATAAAAATGAGCCAAAGAAATGACTTAGAGATAAAAATCACTGGATGGTACCTTTGAGTTTTACTGAGCAGGCTGCAGGATGTACACAAATTCTCCTCCTTGCAAAGGAGCTGCAACTAACAACTGGGTTCACTGTTGATTGCTTGTTTAAATGATTTTTTAATCTATAAAATACGACAAAATGGCATCATCACAGTTTAAACTGATGCTGGTCTCATTCAAAGTCCAAAATCCAATTCACGACGTAAAATTGAGAAAAGCAGCAAATCCCCACAAATTTCATTCAATCCATGAAGCAATTAATCAACTAATTATCTCAATTTTACTCATTACCTTTAAAAGGACGAGGAGTTATCTTGCGTGAAAGTGTGGAAGCTTAAGCGGAAAATTGTTTTAGTGGAGCGGTACACTTAGCCAGACAAGAGCAACTCAAGAATCTGTAAAAAATCCCACGTGAATGTGACACTAAAAACAGATGAAACCTGCCCTGTAGCTTTATAGGCTAGTAACTCAAATTTTACATCAGGTTGAGGCCATTAGCTGATGCCGTTACACAAAGTGACTTTCCGTCGGTGAGTGAGTTGGGAGGCAGCGTCTGGCTCAAGGACAGAGACTGAGTTGACAATACACTACTGTTGATGGCCACACTGGCTGGGATTTGACCTGTAGCATTTAATCACAGAGACAAGCTGCCACTCCGCTGCTCCTTGTGCTCCAAATTTCATCCCAAATGTGTTTCCACTCTGCGACCAGTCTATTGATTTCTTAGAGGTGCATCACTAGAGATGACAGTTAAGTTCAACGACTGAGAAAAAGGTCTGAAGTCAATAATTTGATTTCAGGAATACTTACAGTACACCTGGGATATGGAAAATCAACACCTGACCACTGATTTTCCAGTTTCCCACACAAAAGTAACAAGATGTACAGGTCAAAAAACAAAGCAAAACAGTTTGCACACATCTTCTACCTAAACAAGATTTTTTAAACAAAGATCTTCATCAGATTATCTATTTAATAGATGATCTTTGCACAAACTGATCTTCTCGATACTGAAATGTTGTAATATACTATTTTGCTCATCTTTTCTCTCTCCGTTTTCCAGTTGAAGCAGACAGCTGCTTACCTCGATCCAAGTTCGGTTTTTCCTTACTATGTAAAGACCCTGCTGGTGTATTCAAAAACTGACTTGAAATTAATTTAACTGTACACAAAATTCAGCCAGTCCTTTGAGTCTCTCTCTCTCTCTCTCTCTCTCTCTCTCTCTCTCTCAAAAATGACTATCGGACTACTTATTTTCTAATTTCCCACACAATTTTAACAAGAAATAAACAAAAATACAGCAAAAGAGTCTGGATGGAAGTTTCAATGTATTTGAATGCTTTTAACAGTCAGGATAAAACTGCCAAAGTTCAGCACACAGAAGCTCAAATTTCTTTTATTCTTCTCTCTGCCACGTCGAGAGCAGAAGCGGAGGTATGTGTTCGGTGCCGTTTGTTTGTCCGTTTTGTCAGCCAGGTTACGCAAAAAACCACAGAGTTGAATTTTATGAAACTAAGTGGAAATGTGGAACATGGACAAAGGAGGAACCCATTACATTCTGGTGTGGATCCAGACCACTTTTGTTAAAATAGGGCGAGATAGGGCATCGGACTTGGTGGAGGATGCACTTTGCGAGTGCCCTTCTCGCTTATTTTGATGGATTACAGTGATTAGAGTCTCAAAATGACTCATGCACGATGTTTGCATACACTGCTGGATTTAACGTTGACGTCTAAATTCTGATGATGATGAATATTAAGTCAGGTAAAAAATAAAAAAAAAACATCAACTTCAAAATCTCCTGCTTTAAAAGCCACCTCTCTTTGAAAATGGTAGACTTTAGAAAATAAAATCCATTCTGAACATTTAAAGTGTTATTTTCTTTCAAAGTAAAATCTCCAGTCACACACAATGAAACTATTTCAAGGTAGCTTGACATTAGGCAAACTATTACTGCATCATTATAGTACTTTTAAGTCTTTCCAGTGTTGTTAAGACTGGGTCACAGCGGCAATGAACCCAATTACAGCAGAGACATAAATAAAACCACCTCCACTAAAGTTGTGAGCATGCCTTACAGGGAAAGCACTTCTTGTCCTGACACTTCAAGGAGAAGACAAAGATGACATGACTAATCAAAACACTTTGACCCTGAAGGAAGAAGCAGTAAACTGCAATTATGTAGTTGCCATTAAAATGCTGCACGTCCTCAAAGTACCGGCAGGAAGGCTTGATGAACTCGGTGCTTTCGCAAATTTGTTGTGTCCATCAACTAGATATCAGAGATTAGTGTCACACATTAGATTGCAACATGAAGTTGTGGTGACAAGATCAGGATCAGGACACTGAGAAAAAGAAAGCCGTCTAATGGTGCTTTTTTCGATTTTACAGTCAATTTATAAATGTCAAAAAAGCACATCAAAAACTCTGAGAAACCAAATCAGCATCTTTAAAAGCTTGCTTGCCTGAAAGTTTTTAAAAAAAATCCAGCGTACAATGATGAGAAAAGAAAAACAGCGGATACTCCTCATATTTGAGGACCTGAAACAGCAAATATTTGTTGTTTTTTGTCTAATAAATCTAGATTTAAACAATGGATGAATTTTTGAATTTTCCATTCATGAAATAATTCATAAATCTTCTGAGCACTACAACTTAAACGTGTGGCCTTCATGCCATAATAATTTGTCCCGAAAAAGACAATATTTCAAAGATAACCTCCAAAGATGTTGTTGAATTCAAGAGGATTTCATCTTGTCTTTTTTGAAACATTAGATGATTTTTGCACAAGTAGATAGAGTAAACGGCCTATTTCTACAAATAAATCTTCTCGATACTGAAACTTCGGAATGTACTTCTTTGCTCATCTTTCCTTCAAGTTGGAGCCGACAGCTGCCCACCTTGAATGAAGTTCTGTCGAGGTTTTGCCCTTTGCCAAATGGGTAATTGTTAGGTTTCTATCTGTAATATTTAAGGTCTTGACCTTACAATGTAAAGAACCTGAGATAGCGCATGTTGTGATTTACTGCTGTAAAAATAAAACTGAATTGAAATGAACTATACACAAAAGTGAGCCAGTCCTTTGAGTCCAGACCTCTCTCTCTATAAAAAATGACTAATCGGACTATGACCGCACCAGAGTGCCAAACCAGTCAGCCCTCAGTTCTGAGACTTGACTCTTGAAGAGAGTGCAACCTGATGAAAAGAGCGCAGCTTTACTCACAGCTTTCTGCATGACAAGGAGGCCAGATGGCAATTTCTTACATCAGACCCTGCAGCACAACAGCCAATAGCAATGGGCCGATACGGAGAGGAACACAAGCAGAACACAGTGTACCGGCAGCAGGCCCTCTGGCCACAAAATCAACTTTGTAGAGGACCGCGATACACTGACATCTTTATGAGTATGTGTAAAAATGTGCTCAGTCCTAGTTTAAATACACGGAGTAATCAGCCGGATGTCACTTCCCTTTCAAGGCACTACACAATCACTGTTTACATAACACCGATGAACTGGATTCCCTTCACATTACAGGAAAAAACTGCAGAAGTGAGATAACAAAAGAAAAGTAAGCTTTGCTTTGATCAACACTGAACCACAGGGTGCTTTAATGCCTCCTGCGCTATTCTGTGTCGGCTACATTTCTTTTTTTAATTACATCCTTAACCACGATGTGACAGCAAAACAAAAACACCTGATGTGACATCACAGATTAAGGTGTGGTCACATTAGCAGAAAACTAAAAAAGTTTCCATCCAAAAACAGAAATGTTTGCATTGTGGTTTTATCAATTTCCATCATTGCGAAAAGAACCAGTCATTAAAAATGGTCAATTCAGGAAATAACAGCGCTGTTAAACCAAGAAACAAGAAGATTTACGTTGCGTAACGTTTAGATCAAGTAAAAAGTTTGGTATTCTGGTCACACTTCAATTTTCTTGATGCTCTCAGCTGTGTTTCCACGTAGTGTGAAGCAGCTTGGTGCCGTCTGATAACCGTTATCAATCATATGGATTTGTTTAAACACAGTGAGCCTTTGACAGTATTATACAATGCTGCAGCAAACACACAAAGGAGATGCAACAATTAATCAATGCAAAAACAGAGCAGTTCCATGTAGGACGTCATGATTAAAACGGATTAATCGCCTGCTGATCTCGATCATCCAGTGCTTCCTGTCTATAAGGTGTGCAAAAATGACACCAAGTTGCAGCAGAAAATACATTTGTTTGACAGAATTTGTCCGTGCAATGCAAATTTAAATAAAGAGAAAAGTATTTCTGTGAATCAATAATGCATGCCTGGACTTTCAGTCAGAACAATTTATAGTTAAATGACTTTCCAGTGTTATGAACTGTGCAATAGAGGCACACAAGGTGCTGGAAAATGCAGCCAACTGGGTGCAAAGACAATTCATCAAAGCATCACTGGAAAACTGGAGACAAAAGACGGGAGTGTCCCACAGAAGTGCCACCTCTCTCCACACATTACCAGCTGCTGCCTGCAGCAACAGACTCTTTCTCTGTCTCTCCTATGCTGATTCTTACCCACACTGGTGGCTGGGACTGTACTCTGTAGGATACTGCAGCACATCAGGCTCCCTGGCTGGACTCTCCATCACGTCCAGCGTCCCGTCCCTCAGGTACGGGTTGCCCGGCAAGTCTCCGTTTACCTCCGAGTGCGTCCCTGGAGATGGCATGCCAGAGGGCTCCGGCGTCTGAGGATCGGGTTCTGTGACCTCCTCCTCCATCAGACCGTTAGATGCAGTGGTGCCTCCAGCAGCAGCAGCAGCACACCGCCTGTCCACAGACCTCTGAGCCCGGCTGCCTCCACAGTTTGGGCTTGTCCCAGAGCAGCAGCATCAGTTCCCAGAAATCCGTTGTTAATATTTGAGCAGCGAGAGCAGCAGGTACGTCGGCTCCTCTCACACACCACTCCTTTGGCTCCTTACTCCCTCCCTCCCTCTCTGTGACTCCCTCTCTCCCCCTTTGCTCTCTCACTCACTCTCCAGTGCAAACATTCCTCCACATGGGGAAACTGAGTGGAGGGCTCATTAGTGAGTCCCAATGACAGACTCAGCTCTGCCTGCCTGCGGCTGTGCTCACAAAATACACAGGGAGAGGGAGGAAGGGAGAAGCAAAAAAAAAAAAAAAAAAAAAAAGAAAA